>LIAE01007889.1:0-38544 GCA_002287525.1 Diploscapter pachys | reverse complement strand
GTTGTGATAAACTTGTACGATTAAGATTATTTTGATGATCGAATAGAAGTGATTTTTGACGTTTTGCAAAAATTCCTAATCAATCATCAAAATTCTCGAAATCTTGAATCTAGGAATATGTGCTAATGTTGTTGATTCATGACAAAATCGATATTGATGTCTCGGTTTGATCAGGGAAAATATTAATTCTGATCCAGAAAATTTTGTATTCTTTTAAAGATATCGATTTTTAGTGAATTTTCGATAAAATATCTCCAAATATTGCCATGAAAATCAAATTTCATAAATGTTTACAGGGGGATTCTTTTTTATATCAATTAGGTGATGCATTTATCAGTTTAAGAAATATTTTTATTACAATTAGTGCACATATCAGCTACCATTGTCTTATAGCGACGATAATTTTGTACAACGAAGAGAAGTTTTTGATTTATTATATAGATCGTCAGAATAAAGAGATTTATGGTCAGAGTCGATTCAAATTTCTGTGTTTGAGAGCGATTTTCATTCGCTATACATATCTATTAACATTTTCAAATTCAATTACACTTTGCATAATAAGTTGAAGTTAAATTTTTCATTATAAAATCTATGGTTTATAATGAAGAATTTTGAAGACTACATAAAAACTTCCATCCTTCTAAACTTTATTTCCTCTCTTCGAATAAACTTCGCTTCGATTTTCTAATGACCTGTCCAATGCCCTATCACTTTTCGATAGACTTCAGTAGCAAGACGTGTAATAATCGATTTTCATCTTGCCAACAAAATTCGCTTCTCTTATCAAAATTGTGAATTGCCCACTTTTCAAGTATCTTTCAATTCTAACAGGTCTGATTTTTTGATATCCTAAAATTTTATGGTCAATTTTGCTAAATTATGCTTGAATGATAACTGATCTAAACCCATGTTTTGTTAAATTTTCTAAATAAATCAAATAGTCCATAGAATTTTAGGAATACCTCAAAAAAATTTAGACCTGAACTCTAAAACGAGTGATTTTGTTGATTTAAAAAAAAAAAACAAATTTCATTAATTATTGATTTTTAGGGATGGCAGTGGCGAATGGAGGTTTCCTGACGGACGAGACAGAAGTGATGGACAGACGAGTACTGGTCGAGAATGAATGGAATCAGGGCAGAGCTTCAGAGCAGAGAGCCGAAACCAGTCACAGTCTCTTCGAGGAAGACGATATAAGAAATGGTAAGTAAGAAATTTTTAAATTGGATTTATTTGAAAATTTATTATGATGGATGAAGTAAATCTAAATGAGCAAATGAATGTGTTTTATTAGAATGTTTATTTTTCCCTTTCTAAAACTTTAGTGGAGTTTGATGTTTCTTCAAATCTTTTTTCCTTCAAAAAATTCGCGGAAAGTGCACTTTTTTTAAAAAGAAAACAATCTATCGTGTTTTGTCTTGAAAATCACCGATGCGCTTTAAAGATCATTGTTTAGAAAAGAAAAATAAGAATTTGCAATTTTAGGAAGGTTGACCCGAACGTCATCTTCTTCGACTGGGGCTCACTGTCACGAAGACGATCGAGAGCTGGAGGAACAGCGAATTCACGTACGCCAATTTTTATCTTTTCTATTTTTTTTATTAAATTCCAATTTTACTAAACTTTTGGGTCTGAAGTTATTTTTTACTTCGTATAAAATAGATTGAAACGAAAGTAAAGTTGGAATTCCTTTTCGTTTTTATTTCGTTTTATTCCCTCAAAACCAATTTTATTCGTGTAAAGATCAATTGAATTAGATGCGAATTCAGTATGCAAATACTGAATGAATGAATGCATATTGACCGAAAGGATGAGTAACATCTAAGTTTTGAATAGAAAATGGGAGAACATTTATGGCACGCGAAGGTGCAATGAAGTACATGTGGGATTAGTTTATCTTGTAGGAGTACGATAGATTTTCACGGCAAATTGATTTTGAGCCAATAGCTAAATTGGATGAATTTATGGGCGTTTTTACGATACATTTGACACGACTTGGGAATAGATAAGCAGGAATTTTTCTATATAATAATTATGCTCCTTTTAAACATCTAACTATAAGATAGATTTAGTAGTTTTCCCTTTAAAAGCTTGCATAACTACAGAATGCATACATATTCGTTAGAATTTTTTTTATTTTTAGAAGTGACATCATTATTGTCTATTCTTGATTATTTTTTAATTCTTCTGCAAATAACTCGAGTTTTCTTTTTATTAATTTTGGGCAAAACGTGCGTTGAATCTTCTTTTGTAAATTATAAAACCACAACAATGACTAGAGACAATTAAGATTTGAAAAAATGAAAATTCTGAAATAGTCATAGAAAATGAGAAAACTTGTTTGATTTTCTTTCACCTCTAATTTTTCTTCGTTATTTCTTCATCTGATTAACCTTTTCTCTCCTTCATGTTAGAAGCATTTTCTTCTTCTCTAATTAGACACAGAAGCTCTTTCTTGCTGATTTTTTCGAAGGTCATTCAGCCAAATAGTGATTTTTGTTCTTGCAAGACTTGAGATCTTTTTTTTTTATTTTTAGGAACTTGGAAAACATTACATGATTACTAAAATTCGTTTTTTTTCTTTTGCACTACGTAAATAGATTTCAATCAATTTTTCATAAAAAATCCTATACTGAATTATTCTGATATGCGTGAATTTGTTGACGTAATCACTCCCCTCTGATCTAGTCATTTTCCGTCTATCCATTTATCGTTTATTCTTCAATTCCATTCTTCCACATGCTTTGTCCACTGCCTTTGCTTTTCCATTTCATGCTTCCCATCGGCAAAGCCTTGCCTTCGATCTTTCCACACCGATCCCAATCGCACGCATATCTGCCATTTTGTGAACCTAGAATAAACGATTCTAGAAAATTCAATCTTTATTTATTCAACGTCGAAATTTATCATGATTTTCCGAATTCATGGAAATTTCAATTTTTGGAATGAATTTTATCCGATTTCTAAAATCAGATATGACTAAATTTTTCTTTCGATAGTCTCTTGGAAAGAGCGTGACACACTAAATAAATGCAATATAAAATATAAAACTTGACTGATCAGATGGGATGTCGGATGTTCAGAAACTAAGCCATAAGATGGGGGCTTCTTGAATAAGACGCAAGCCTCGAAATTTCAACTAGAGATAGAACCTGGTAGGCTGATTACTGCATCAAAATGTGCTCGTTATTTTGATGCCGTGGTCGACCTACCCAGCCCTGTCCTTATTCCTACTCGTCCAGGCTTAAATTTGTCAGGCCTGTGTCTTTTTTCAAATGTGTATCCCTGTCTTGTTCAAGAAACCCCCATCTTACTTATGGCTTAGTTTCTGAATACCCGACACCCATTTGAGCAGTCAAGTTTTATATTGCACTTATTTGGTGTTCGTGTCATTTCCAAATGATGTTGCGCCTTTTCTAAATCACCCTTTCGATAATAATAGTAGTGAATAGATGATTTTCGATTCTAAATTTTAGCTCTACCTTTCATATGTGACTTCTAAAGCAGGGTTTCCATTGTACGGATTCTGTTATTCTATTCGTTCTATTTTCATCTGATTCTTTATTCTTCATTAATTCCATTTGTTCGTTCTCTTATCATCATGTCACTAAGCAGCGCTGAAGAAAAATTAAAATACCAACTCTATTTTTATTCTATCACTAAAATATGATCATTTGCCATTCATCACTTGCTTGGATTTACTAATAGAAGATAATTTAGGGTCATTCGAACAGCCAGAGATAAGAAACAGGCTATTTTGATTATTTAGAAACATCTGGCATATTATTATTATTATTATTAGTGCTTTTGAATCAGTATTTATAGAGCTGCTCAAAAGTGAATTTATTCTATCCTAATTTTTATGATTTGAAATATTCTTCTTCTTTTAGCAAAACAAAAGAAAATTCATGATAATCCAAAATATATGCTCCATAAATAATGCGAATTTTGCATTCAACTTTCCGAATACTTCAAATTTTTCCTATCGTAATTGTTGATTACTCATTTTTAATTCGACTATTTTCCACTCTATTTTTGGTGTTTACTAGTCCCCCTATAATTTGACGATATTGCTTTGATCTGTGGAGTTGGTTTATTCATTTTGTAAAATTCTTGTTACAACTCGTTGGAACTTCCGGCGCATTTTTACTGTATTTTCATCGTTGAACTTAGTTTTCAACCTGGTAGTTTTGAGTAATCGAGTATTTGGCACAGTTTTCGGTGAGGGACTTTAACTGATTTGACTGAATTTGGTGATAGTCATGGGAAATTCACGTTTTTGGCGCACTCTCTCCTGCTATGTCGCTAATGAGTGATGCTTGTTGCTGTTGACCCACAGCGTCCTTACCCCTTTCCAAGTCAAAATGCGTCCTGCTCGCTCAGTCTTTCAACCCTACTAAATTACACATCCGTTAATTTGTCACTTATACTATTTTTAGAAAGATAGAATTTCGAAATTTTGAAAATTTTTCTCCGTCTCAGTTTTCTTCAAAAATTCAGATTGAATTATATTTTTGAGGTTTTAAAAATTACATTCGCTCACACTTCCTGAACACCGTGGTTTTCTCAAATTGAATAATAGTTTATTGCTTTATTTTGACGTTCATTTCTTAGATAGGGATTTTCTTTTAGTGATTACGTAAAGCAGCGAAAAGCGTTAATGGCCTATGACGTAAAATTGTTGTTTAGATGAGTAGGAACGCAAATAGTTTTGATTTTATTGTTAGCGAAAGGTGGTTTTGAGTATTTTAGCAAGTTTCAAATTGTTCCCGTTCAGTCATAAATCACAAAAATTTTGACCTGTTTTGACTGAACTCTAGATTGAACTTGAAGTGCAGACAGTGTTAGTGATGATGTTTCTTTCTGTTAGAAGATGCTACTAAACATATTTGAACATTTGTTGACTTTTGTGATTTGTACTCACGATTTTCGAGGTTTAAAAGCGGAGTAGCGACTTTTACTCGGTCAGTTTCTCTTTACTTAGACATTTTGCTGGCTATTGTTGGTTTTTTCGAGTTGCTTTCGTTTTTTTGAAAAATTTTGATACAAATCATTTATCTAGCCTAAAACTATTATATTTGCATAAATTTTAGACAAATTTAATCACCTTAATTTTTGAATAGGTAATTTAAAACATATTTTTGTGGTAAATAGCGTG
This sequence comes from Diploscapter pachys, assembly GCA_002287525.1. Classification (NCBI taxonomy): domain Eukaryota; kingdom Metazoa; phylum Nematoda; class Chromadorea; order Rhabditida; family Rhabditidae; genus Diploscapter; species Diploscapter pachys. Next base: position 33,386 of record LIAE01007889.1, on the reverse strand, counting down.
GGATTATTTGTGATTTGTAGTCGGGTTTCAACTAGATTTAATTGAAAAACTCGTCCTTTCTTATTTTCCTTGAATTCAGCCTCGTGCCTCAATCTCACTCTCTCTCTAACCTCGATCGTTTGAATCATTGAATTTTCAATTCTTCGATCTTTAAAATTCTTTGTGTCAATTTGTTGCGCCTCATTTTCATCTGATCGATGTAGTTCTCATTCAAAATCTGAGAGAATTGTTGTGAAAAGAAAAAAAATCGCTTGAAAGGAAACAAACATAAAACTCGAGCAATTTTAAAATGGTTATTCTTCTTTCAAAATAGAATATATTTATTTTTACATAATATTATGATTTACTATAAGAAAATTCTCGTTTTATAACTTTTTTATAGGTTTGTTGAAGTAATTTAAAAACTACTCGAATACGTGAAAACAAAGCTGTAAAATAGTATGGTGTTGAGTATTTCGGTGACTTGGATTCTAATTCTCTTATTCTATATCTTTCCGAGTTTACATTTAATATAAAAATTAGGCTAGACTATATCAACTAGTTCAGCGCTAACTTGACTTAACGTTTTATTTAAGAAATTATTAGGTATCATAAATTTATCATAGCGCACTTTTATTATTGGTCGATAAAAACTGGACAGAATAATTGAATTCAACCAGTGTCACCTGCATTGAAAAAGAGTGAAAACAGGTCTCTCGGCTATTGAAACATTATCATTTTTAGTTTCACAAAAATCGTCGCTTTGTTATTTTATGGCTGCATCGAAATGAGTTTTGGCAATTCCTAAACAGTTCCAACTAGTTGCTTTCTTCGTGAACTTTTGAATTAATGAATTCTGACTTGAAGTACTTTTTATGCAAATTTGCATTTCATCATGATCGTTAATCATATTTGTCATTCATAACTTGCATTAGATTTTATCACGATTTTAGAATATGTAGTTTTGAACAACAGGTGAATAATTCACGAAGTCTGAATAATCGCTATTCATTGAAAACTAGACGTTTTTAGTTTTGTAAAGATTCTATTCTGATGATCAATTTCCTTATCATTCACAACTTACATGAAAAGCATAATTTTAAGATACCTACGCATCTAGACTTTTTTGCTAGTATTTTTTACATTGAATTATTTATATTACATTATATATTCTCCATTGTCTTCGAGATAAACCCTTGCAAAGAAAGGGACAAGGGGTGCTCGCGAGCCTTAACTATGTGTTTGTTCGTTTTTGCTTTCTGCCCCTCTTATTTTCCTCTAGTCCCGATATGCGTGCGTCTCGCAGGTTATAGACGCAGAGCGCATATGACAAGGCTCATCTCGAGGATAATCGAGAGTGTATGCAGAAACGTCTGACTGTATCTTTCAATTCTATATTTATCCCATTTTTCATAGGCTTATACTTCATATAAGGGGACTAAATTTTCCCTACAAGCGATAGCGAAAGTCAAATCTTTGCTGAAAAAAAACTTTTCTTTCTAAACAGATAATCAATTTAGCTTGTATCTAGTGATGTAATGATTGCGGTGATATCGGCGTCATAGATCATTCTCCACAGTTCTTTCACTCGATTCTCTCCCTTTCTCCCCTTCTGATTCTAACTTCCACACCCGCACCCAGGCACTTTTCACGCCTATTTGCGTAAATATACCAATTCCGTTTTATGATTCTTGATATTTTTTGCTCTTCGAACTTTCGTCATCCGGAAATTTCTGATTTCCAGCGTCAAAAATCTACCGATAAATTTTAAATTGAAGAAATGTATTATTTAATTCTGACCCAAAATTGATAGCCAATTCTGTGATTCAGCGTTGTTTGCAACAATTTGCAACAACATCCATTGCATCATTTTCAATTTTCCAATAACTGATACGAGACAAAAGTCACTTATTGAAAATCACTTGTTTTTAAATTCCATTAGCTTAGCACGTTTTTTCATCTGTCGACCCTTTTCATTTTCAAATTTTCATAAAAAGCGTCATTATTCTGATACCTTTTATGGAGTACATATTTTGCCTAGCTGATAATATTTCATTTCGCATCCAAAATTTCAATCTGCGATTATTCCGAGGAGATTTTTTAGTTAAGAACTATTTCTAAAATTGATTGATCTTCATTCCTAATTGGACGAAGTACAGATTCTTAATCTAATATTTTATTTCGTATAATATCTCGTGTTCGACTATTACGATAGACTTTAAAATTTTCTTTTTAGTTAATAATTTCTAAAATTGGTTCATCTTCGTTTGCAATTTGGTGAAGTCCAACTTTCTACCAGTGTTAATTTCTCCATCTGAATACTTGACTTGTCAAAATGGGCATTCAAACGAATGCAGTCATGGCCAAGAAACAGTCTATCGTTTCTTGTGGCTCGTATGAAATGGGAAAAGAGGCAGAGGATATTAATAAGGTAGAAACAAGAATTATGAAAATATTTTTGCCCATTTATTCGATTGTATTCAAGCATTTAAAATTACATGAGACATGTAGGTGCAGTAGAAATTGGTGACATTTTAGTTTTTTTTTAAATATAGATTAGTAATTGGCAATGAAAATAAATGCATTTTTCAGGGCCGCCGAGCCGAGCGAATTTTATGGATAGTGGCAGTTTTGTCGGCGATTTTCATCGCAGCCGAATTCACCGGCGGCTTGATGGCGTCCTCGCTCGCTATCGCTACAGGTACATTTATTTGGTTGATTGTAAAACTCGCCAATATTTTAAAGAAAAAGAATTCTCTTTGAAATTGTGTGAGATAATAAAAAACATTGAAATTTAGCCTGAGTGCGTGAGAGTAAGCCCATTTATTAAGTTACTGTAAAACTCATCAGTATTGATAAAAAAAGATTTCTTTTAGATTTTGTTAGCTTTAAATCTAGTAAGATTTACAGCCAGCCAATTTATATAGTTACAGTAATTATTTGAAATGAAAAACATGACATCATAATTTTAAAGCGTGCGAATTGGTCTGTACGTCGTGTAATTTCCTTTTCTTTTTTGTCTTTGCTTTCCCCCCAAAAATAATCTCATGATGTCATTTGCAATTAGTCTTCCCGAAAATTGCATTATTGCAGGATTGAGAGGAAATTTTTAACTTATTTTCAAAATTAGGAACTACTTTGAGGATTTGAAATAATTAGTAAAAGCTAAATTTTGGAATATGAATAAACTACTTTGAGATGCGGGCCATATGCTGTCTGATTTGCTCTCGTTCATCATTTCGATCGTGGCGATTCGTTCTTCCAGACAGCCGGCTAGCAAGCGACTCTCCTTCGGATACGACAGGGCCGAGGTCATCGGGGCCTTGATTTCTGTAATTATTCTCTGGGTAAATTTGAGTTTATTATTTTCATTATAAAATGATGACATTTTCATTCTATCCTCAAAAGAATGGACTCTATACTATAAAAAGTGAATAATTGAAATGAACCAAAATAGTGCATTCTTTTATCATATTCCACTTCTTATTGTGTAAAGTCTTTTATCTTCAATGGCCTCATAAAAAATATGATTTTCAGGTGCTCACCACAGTCCTAGTCGTTCTCGCCATCCATCGAATCGTCGAGAAGGATTACGGTATTTTGATTTTCAACTTATTCTTACAAATTGATTGTTTGTCAGAAGTGAACGCGGATGTGATGTTGATAACGGCGATTTGCGGCGTGGCGTTCAACATCGTTATGGGCGCTGTGTTGCACGTCGGGGCTACGGGCAGGCATTCCCATTCGCACGGGGGAAGTAGTCATAGGTTATTATTCTTTGCTTTGGATAAATTATTTATTTTTGTTTTACTCTTTCATAATTTACTAATCATAATTTAGTTATTACATTATTAGCTTTCCATAGAAAGTGATGAACTATGGAATTTTCAATGAAATGTTTCGACTTTGTGATTATGCTATTTTGGAAAATAATTCTGATTTTGTAGAAAACATATTGAAATTTTCAGCCATAACACCCGTGGAAACGTCAACGTCCGTGCGGCGCTGATTCATGTTATCGGCGACCTGATTCAATCCATCGGGGTGCTCATTGCCGCTATTGTTATCAAGGTATTATTTCATTTTATTTGAGCATGAATATTTTTTGGGAAACTGGATTGCGTATTCACATTCAAATATTAATGCAACTCAAAATATCTCTCTTTCAGAAAATCAAAAGCCCATTTTATTTTGTGATTTTTCCATTCTTTCTATTTTCAGTTTACCGGCTACACGGCCGCCGACCCGATTTGCACTTTCCTCTTCTCGATCATCGTTCTGTTTACGACGATTCACGTGCTCAAAGACATCTTCTACGTTCTTATGGAAGGTAGAATTTATTATTTTTTCAAATTGGTTTTTATTTTAAATATATACCTGATCTTCAAACAGCATTATTTTATTTTAAAGTCCATAAAGTTTTTTCTCTTCTTTACCAACACCATTTTTATTAAAAACGTTATCATTGTAAATTGCAGCCACTCCCTCGCATCTAGACTTCAACAGCGTGAAGAAGGAGCTGCTGCAAATCGAGGGCGTGCTGAGTCTGCACGACCTGCATTTGTGGAATCTGTCCATGGACAAACTCGCCTTCTCTGTGCATTTGGCTATCGGTTAGATATTTATTTATTATATCTAAAATAAAAGTGACTAATAATGAAGTTCCGAGACGTTATTATTTTGGAGTCAATATTATTCTTATAAAATTTAACGAGACTTTACGTTTTGGAAACTTCTAAAATTAATCAACTGAATAAATGAATCAACCTTTTATAATTTACCGTAGTGAGAAGTCAATTCGATTTTTTTCCTTTCAGAAGACGACATGCGAGCGATGGAAATCGTAGCCGAAGCGAGGAATTTGATGCGAGAGAAATTCGGAATTTCCACTGCCACAATTCAGGTAATTTTTCTACAAACTATATTATTTTTACCTTTTCCATTTATCTATTTAAAAATTTGATTTTTTTTTTTTACAAATTTCCTATTTGTTTTTATTTTTCAGGTAGAGCCTTTTGACAAATCGATGGAAGAATGTGCAAAATGCGAGCGCCTCGAAAGCTGATTGATTCTGTACAATTTTTGCCAAGTTCCAAAACATCACTTTAATTTTCAAACTCTCTGTTTCCCAAGTGCAATTTAACGGATTTACGAGACAAAAACAAATTCACTTTTCCATACAAATATTCTAAAGCTCATTATTTGATACAATAATTCAAATTTAAGCCATTATTTTTATTTATGGGTTCTACAATTTGATACGCTTTTCAAAATAGTTTGAAGATCATCTGAATCTTAAAATTTGAAATATCTGAGGATTTTCTTAAGCTATTTCTTTTTTACTTAAAGACGTTATCATCAAAAAGTTGGCATCTAAAATTTAATTAGGGACCGCAAATGGTTTTGCATAGCTTATAATTTTTTTTTTCGAAATTTTCTACTCTAAATAAGCAAATGCGATGTAAATAAAATATCCGTGAAGAAAAAAATAAAATAAAGATCATTTTTGATCGAAAGATGCTACCAAAATCAATTGGAAAACGAGCACGATTTCATGATACAAAATTTTCGCGAGCGCCTGCGGACGCGCACTTCCTGACAAGATTTGGTGGTGAACAACCATTTCTATGAGGGTTCATCGATTCTGATAGTGATCTTTCGTGAACACTGCATTTGAAGGGGACTTGCTTCCTATTTTTGGCATTTCTATGATCACTTTTTGAACAAGAGCGAGAAGTGCAAGAGGGCGGAGTTTGCGGTCCCTAAATTGATATTGAAGTCACTCTTTTTTTAATTTTCACTTTTCAAATGGTTACTTTTCAGTTTCTTCTGAAATGCTTTGATTGTTTGCTTATTTTCATTGAAATTGATATGAATCAGCCAAAAACGTCTGAAATTTATCGATTTTTACCAAATGGGCTGATTCTTCAATTAATAATGAACTTGTTTACTTTATAAGGGTCTAGTTTGTGAATTTTACGACAGCAGGATATTAGGTTTAGAGTGATATTTAATACTTGGCCTTATTAAATTTCTTTATGACATTTGATTTATGACGGTTCTTGTTTCAATCAATCGTTCGCTAATCGTTTGAGGCGACAATTATTGCGTTGAAAATCGTATAATTCTGATTTTACGATCTAAAATTCCTCGTTATTTCTTGAAAAATAGACAGGATATTTTATGATTAGTGTAGTTACATTTGAGGCGTTCAAAAGGAGGTCAGTTGGATTGATTTGTTGGCTAAATGGTCCCTCTTTTCCCAGAAGAAGGAAAAACCACATCTGGGCCTCGTTTATAACTTGACTGATTCAGTGACAGACTGGCACGTGACCAACAAATTCCTCCAATTTTCAGCCTATTTTTTTTGTACACTTCCTCCATTTTTCGGTCATAAAATTCGATTTTCATGCAATAACTATCATTTCAAACGATTGATTTTCTTATTTTGTGATTTGATATTCGAGTACCTGATAATTTTAAATTCGTAGTGCGATAAGTCATTTCACTAGTAGCGATATTGTAAAGTGAACATTTTCAAAAGGATGCAGTTTTTAGTAGTTTTACAATTGACATTTTGATTCTTTGAAATGCCAACTTTACAAATGCCGTTAGAAAGTTTTCTAAATTCTTAATTTCCCAAGATTTTCATTTTTCTAATAGATTATCTGTGATTTTCATCGATCTCAAGGTGCTTAATTTGTTGAGTTTTTTTTTGGAAAGTTCGTCTACCTTTATCTTGATCAACGTTTTATTCTTCAAAATTGAATGAACTTTCCAAGAAAGTCCCAATTTCGCTGTTATTTTGCCTCGTTCGAGTTGCATAACTCGTCGATTTTCTCGGTTCGAAAATAAAAATTCCCAGTTTGAAAATGAGTAATGCGATTCTTCAAAACTGCCTGCGTCATTTGTCACGCAAAGGGGTATTTTCCCCCGAATAACATGGATTTTTGGATTTTGATCGTGTGATCAGAGAAATGAAAGAATGTTTGATATTTGATACGGGATTTTATCACCTGATATCACGAAATTCTATTAGCGGATAAAGATAAATAGTCGAATGATCAATTTCAGATCTCAAAGAAAAAATCGAAATGTTTTCTTCACTCGTCTTTCCGGTGCTATTTTTCCTTACGATGGCGGGCAGAACTACGGGTCAAATTCTATCGTGCTTTTATGAGTGAGTTGAAAACAGGTGTATTTGATCAAACTAATTCAATATCACGAAAATTGTCATCTTTGCATCTCCGAACTAAGGGAAAGATAATATTGCTGAGATTTAGAAAGAAGATCTTAAATTCTGACGTTTAGAATCGAAAACTTCAACGTGTCCATTATCGAGCCCTCCCTCTGTACACACATTATTCTAATCGGCAGTTCCAATGTCGATAATATCGGTCATTTCCAAGAGCCTCCAAGCAATGTCACAGAGGAGTTTGTCAAGCTGAAAAATCGAGCTCCTGTCAAGTTGCTATTAGCTGTGACGGGAAACAGCGCGCATTTCACGACACTTGTAAGTATTTGAATTTGCAAACTATTTTTGCCTTATTTATAACTTTTAGATAGAATCCAGGTATGAATAAGATAATTTTAGGTTTCATCAGAAGCAACCATGCAGCAATTTGCGGATGAAAGTTTGGCATATTTAGACCGAAGTGGTATAGATGGTATTGATATTGATTGGGTTTGGAAACTATTCTAATTTTTAATTCTAAATAAAGAATTAGGAATTCCCAGTATGGAGTTGGGGCGCGAAGAAGAGTGATAGAACGAGATTTGGAGATCTGCTGAGAATTTTACGGCAGAAATATGGAACGAAGAAATTGATAACAGTGGATGTAGCTGGTCCTCCGACAATAGCGAAATATTCATATCAGGCGGATTATTTAAACAAGTAAGGAAAATAGTGAAGATTCAAAGAAAAGAATGATAAAAAAATTTCTAATGAATGAACGAAGCTTATTTGTACCTTTTCAAGTATAGAAAGGTGATCTTCATAAACTCATTCCCTTTTCAGATACGCAGACTTTGTTCAAATAATGAGCTACGATTATCATGTTTATGATCCAATTCTCAATCCAGTCGTTGGTTTTAATTCTCCTCTTCGAAGACTACCTTATGAAAGAGGCATTTTGGCAAAGATGAACTCAGTATTTTTTTGCTTAATTTCTTCTAAAGTTAACTTGAGAATCGTTAGCGGTTCATTCTTCACTTCATTATTATATTTTTCCTGTAAAACTTAAACCTTTCGGACTTCTTTATACCAATGAAATTTGTTTACTTCTGTTAAGATAAAGTGTTCAGGATTCCTCTCTTTCAACTTATATTTCGATGGGTCTTTGGAAGAACAAGACCGTTTTCGGTATACCCACATATGGGTATGCCTACACTCTGTTCAATGCCTTCATCAATGAACCGTATTCTCTAGCGACTGGAAGCAAAGGAGCTGTTACTTATTCCATGGTTAGAAATTCATATTAAATTGAAAGTGTTTAGAAAATTCAGGTTTGCCCGGCAATGCTGAAGAAGAAAAATATCGACTACAAATTCGAGTGGGACTATCCTGCATCGTCGCCTTATATTCATGGTTAGTAAAATAGAATATTAATGAGAAAATTGCTCGATAGAAAATTCCCTTTAACTATTAATCAATAAAAAATACAAGTTAGTGCTTCATGAGAAATGAGATGAAAACTGAATAGAATGAACTGGGAACCGAATCAGTTCAAATGATAATTAGTCACCACCTAGTGATATCTTTTTCTTTTTCACTGATAATAGTGAGACGAATTGGACACGAAAAACAAAAATCTCCCGCCCCTTCTCTATCCAATCCCATGCGAAGTACAATATCTGGAACGAAATAGTATGGAATAAGGTGAAAGGAAAGGAATGATTTTTTGTCTCATAAATTTATGAAATGTAATTTATCATTCCGAGTGTAGGTGTTCGTGACAGATTACAGACATTTTTGGTCAGAAAATGAAAGTAAGATTTTGCGAGGCAGAAAAGACTCAAAATCTGAGTGATAAATAATTCATTAATCGGTCTGTCGGTTCGTGACAGATATTTTTTGATAGTGAAAAAATCTGAAAATGGAACATAACGTAATTTTGCAGTGCAATAAATGGTCTTATCGTTCATTATCAATTCTAGTCCATAAGGATGATCGTATTACTCATTATCAGCTAGAAAATGTGAACGAATGATGATGATATTGTCACACTTCGCATTTTATATAAGAAATGGTCTCACTATCATTAAAGTCAAATTATTTCAGAATCAAAACTTGATGACATTCTTTAGAAGTTCATTTTATCGATTTGAAAATTATTCTTCAGGTCGCGACCGAACATGGATTTCCTACGAAGATCCCCGAAGTGTGACCGAGAAAGCGAAGTATGCGAAAGAGCAGCAACTGGCCGGGGGGATGGTGTTCGATTTGAAGAGTGACGACTATCTCGGACTGTGTGCAAATGGATCCTATCCTCTGATTAGGACAATCAAAAGTGTACTGTTTGACAAGAATTAGGATTTGTAAATAAATTATTGTAAATTTATTGGAACTCAATTTAAACTAAATTTCGAAAATGTTAACTATTCAGTGGCATACATTTTTGTTGCACAAAAATTAGCATTTTACACAAACGACAACAGGTAAAATATTGCTCTGTCTGAATTTCAAACAAATTTTAAAATCATTATAAAGATTTATCTTTTGTTATCTTGCATCAGATGCATTTTACAGTCAATATCTGGGATCGCAGAATCGCAAGGCACATGCACAGATTGGTGGAGACAAGTAAGTGAATAGGACAGGAAAGTGGGAGAGATTGGGACAAAAGAGAGCAGAGAGAGCGAGAGAGAAAAAGAGTGGGAGAAAATTGCGTTAATTAACAATTAACACAGAACGATGATTAATGACGAATTTGGAAGAGATCAGAAAGCCCGTAGGAAGAGGAGAAATGAGGCACAGGTACAACAGGCACAGTGACAGGTATGGGCATATACTTGACTGTACTTGAACCCCACACAGCACATGGATACTCGTAGAAGGAGAGGAGAAGAGAGGCTAGACGATCCTAGGCTTAGGCAGGTGGTCTAGTGAGTTGAACTTGCAGTTGAGTTGGCAGGACCTAGTTCTCACGAAAATGCCAACGATGACGAGGAACTCTGAAAATTGAGATTTCTGTCAAATTTTATTTTTTGATAAGCTGATCTTCATAAAATAAATTATTGCTTGAATATATTTTTAGTGGATATGAATTTCGCAATTTTATCGTAGTGAAAACTGAAAACTCAGAATAGTGTATGCAAATTTTTTAAAAAATGTCTATGCAAGCAGTCATATTTTTTTCTTCCATTTTTACAAAAGAAGGGACGTTTGTCCCAAATTCGAACTCGTGCTAGAATGCGAAACTGCAAGAACAAAGGGTCGGCACCACGCAAGAATTTCGAATTCTCGTGCGAATTTTGGTGTTGAAGTTTTGAAATTTTTGCAGCGCAAGGTCCAAAGTTGAATGAATTCAAATTGAGATCGAAGTTTTCGCAGTCAATTATTCCGAAAGGCTCATTTGAAGGTAAATTTCCTGGCCTTCCTCTCTCATTCGGATCTTGGTTCTTTTGCTATTTTGCTCGTGTTTAGGTCAGAAATTAATTTAACGAGATAATGAAATGGACTGGGCGAATAAGAAGCTCATTTTCAATGAACCTCTAAATAAGTTCATTTAAAATTCCAAGAGTAGGCAAAAACAAGGCGATAAATTTAAATTTTATGGCCAATTTGAGTTTATCTTGATGCTGAAACATAAAGAATATCGTATGTAAAATGATTGCTTTTTCTTACTATTTAGCAATGTTGAATCGTCAAAATAATTCAAAAAGTCAATTTCATTCTAATTTTTGAAAATAAAAAATAGCTTACCAGCGAGACCTGCTTGTGGTGACCTCGACTCTCCGCATCCTTCTCCAATAAGTCCTTAAATGGAATGCTCAGTCGGTTCTCTATCCTAAAAAATATTCCTTTTATAACGAATAAGTATAGTTATCAAGAATTTAACTTCATATTTAGAGCAATATAAATAGATTAATTTCAAAATATTATCAACGTCTTCAAAGATATTCAAGAAATCGTCATTGAAAAGATGATGAAAAAGACTAATTGTCATGAAATTTTTAACTATGAATGATAAGTTAAAGAAAAATATACAGTACCTTCCAGGCACGATATCGCTCTCGATCCAATCGACTGCATTCGAGAAGAGGAATCCACTCAGACAGCTGCGCCGCCTCTCCATGCACAGATCGACCTCGCAATATGCATGGTAGCTGCGGAACACGAAGCACGACAGCCAGTACGCAATCAGGATGTCGATCGTGTAGTGCGTGCGCGAGATGATCAGGCATAACATACCTCAAATAATTGAAGCTTATTAATTATCGAAAAGTCCTATTTTCAGTTTCTCCATAACAGTCAGATTCAAATGGTATTTGTAACTGTAATGAAAAATAATTGAAGATTTTGATAAGTAAAATTTTTTAAATCGGAACCATTTCTGATGCAATTAGAAAACAATATTTGACTCTTCTTCCTTTCACAAAATAGAATCGATGAAGTAGCTGATAAAAGGTGATCTTCACGTACCGAAGACAGCGCACGCGTGTACAACCCATTGTAGTGCTCGAATTGGCCTGGGGATGTAGTAGCCGATTGTCAGCGAGCAGATGATCATCACCAGAGTGTGGCCACTAAACAATAGGTCCCCGCAAAGCATGCCAGACTTTTCCTGAAAATATTATTTTCAGACTAGTTTGAATTACATTTTTCTATTCGAAGATTTATTGACAAGACCAGTGTTTGATCAACATTAACATTTTTCAAACGGTAATTTCTCTCAGAAATTTTATGAATGTATTTTAGCTAATCTACTACTTTTATTAGTTTTTCATGACATAAATTTCTGCAGATTCCCTACTTTTAACTTTCAATAAATTACTTTTCTGATTTATCGCACTGCTCGAATGCACTTTCATTCTCTGCAGCTCATCCCTTGACTTTGTCTGTTTGTCAATAACACCGATCAATTCTCCTACTGTTCAGTGATTGATTCGCTTGAAAATGCCTGAAGCATGCAGAGAGATACGAGAGCTAGAGCAGGGGTAGGAACGACTTTACATCAGTTGGCGGCAGGGCATTTGCTCGGCCAGAGCAGGAAAAGAGCGCCTAGGGTCTGAGCCCTGACTAAGGAATGGAAATGGAACGAGAGAAAGCCCGTCGAACTAATGCGGAATGCCCCAAGGGAAGGAAGGAGGCTTTCTGCTCTTTTACCTTTTACCTTGTCCCTTGTCATAGTCATTCCGGAAATACGCAAACTCGAAATGAGGAACAGACTATATATGGACGCAGGAAAAAGGCAAAACACTCGGCTATTTTTGACAAGTACTTCTAGAAGTTTGATCTTCGCGTAGCTAATGAATGCAAAATGATGCCGAAAAGAACGGGGACATACTTTGGACAGGGATAAAAGTGAAATGATGAATATTTTACTTTTTCACGAGATAGCCTTCATCTTTTGACAAATTTAGCGTTAGACATTGATGAAGATCAAAAGTACTCGAGCCTCGATCGATAAAAATTGTATGATAAATTATGTTGGTCTTATTTGATGGCCAATTCTTTATCATAGATAGGAAAATGAAGTATTCGAGTTCAAAAACCCATTTGGGAATTTAAAAATACTTGATGAATGATCTTTGCCTTGGTCCTATACCCTAGGAATTCCCGGAAATTTGTGCAAGTGGGTGCTTGCTGAAGAACGCTAAATTACGAAAGAGAAATGCCATAATGGAATAGGCCAGGAGCTTGTAAAAATTCACCTCTAAAAATTATTTTCGGTCTGTTTCATGAGGTTATTCTTCATCATAGAAAGAAGAAAATGTGTGTTTTATTTAATATTTTAGATCAAGAGCTCGAAAAATGATATCTAAAAAGAGTTCTAGCTCGTTTTCAAAGGCTATTCTTCATTATATGTATGAGAAATTTTTTTTTTTAATTGTATAGGTCAATGGGTGTTCCATTTTTATTTCCTTCTAGAAACACTTTATTCCGTAGTGCTTTAGTATCGAAAAATGCAGGCCCCCTTTTGTGCTAATATCTTTCCACTCTTTGGCCCTATTCCCTATTACTCTACTCTATCGGAAATAAACATTCGCATATGGACTCGAGTAGAACATGGGGCGGTCAACTGCAAATGGCGATAGGTTCTCCGATTGGGGTAAGATAGGGGCATTTTGGGGGTATTTTGCATTTTTCTTTGATCAGAATAAACTGATCATCAAAGCGAGACTAGATTATTGGGTATTTTCCTCGCGTCGATTGAAAGAAAACAGCATAAAGATGCATTAAAAAGCTGATCTTCATTCTTTTTCCTCTTCAAAATTATGATTTTCGAAAAGGAGTAATTTCGCATCATTAAACCCCCTAATAGGGTAAATAATTTAGCAGATCGCGTGATCATTCCTTCCAGTCTTCTCTTATTCCACTCCAGCTCCATGGATCTATGCAATTTTATGAATTTTAATTGCGCGCTTCATTTCACGTATTCATAAATGGCTTTGATATTTGTCTGAATTTCCAAGAATCGCTCTGTCGTCAGGCATTTTTTGGGGCTTTGTCTGCCATTTTCTCGTTGAAATTCGAATTTTAGCCAAAATTAGATTGAAATTTTTTAGATCCAGAAAAACCAAAGAAACTAAGCAAGTTTTAGATTCATAATCTTAGAAGAGAAAAAAAAACTTATCAAAAAAACAATTTTTTGAAGAAAAGAAAACAGGACGCGCTAGAAAAGTCAGGAAATGCACGTTGCGTGATGCGAAAAGATAGGCTTATTTTAGAAAGTTGCCCCCAGGGTAAATAGCCAATGAAGTCCGAGACAGAGATCGGACTGAAATAAGACAAAACACCGGAAAGACACAGGAAAAGGCCGGATATGGATGGAGTTGAGCTGTTGAGGAGTCGCTAGCAGAGCTCGAAAACAATCACTCATTCTGACTAAAGATCCAAGCATGTTCGGCAAAATTACTTTGAAAAACTGCTTTGCAGGTCATTTTTCAGACTTTTAACAAAGATCCCTTGAAATTTCTTGAATTTTTGAAGATTCAGCAAAGTTTGAAAAAAAACTAAAAATCCTCTATGCAAAGTCGAATACTTTGAGTTTTTAAGGGAAAATATCCTTTGAACTACCTGAATGTTGGCAGAATTTTTATATTTGTAAAAGATTTTCCGACCTTTCGCGATGCGAATTTTAAAAATCTCCAATGCTAGTCTTACGTCAAATGCTCTGTTTCTGCCGTATTTATCTTGCAAATGGGATTGTAAAAATTTGGTTCATGACAACGAGAAATGTCAAGGGGAATCCGAATTGAAAGAAGCTGCGTCATAAACTCGGCAAGAATAATTCAACCACAACTCCCCCGGCAACAGTCTTGCAAATAATTATCCAAGGGGACTTGAGAGGAGGCAAAAATGAAACTAGCATTTGGAAAGAAGCCTCAAAATAGGAAAAGAGGAGCATAAATAGAAACTCCGCGAAAATCGAATTATGCAAAACAAGTGGAATTTGCAGAAATCTTTGAACGGTAATAAGATAATAAAAATAAAAATGTAAAAATAGACTTGCCTGGAATCCGAGACGAATCGTCTGTTCTGAAAAATCAATTTTGATCGATTTATTGATTCTTAAGTCTCTTTTTCTGATTGAAGTTTCAAAAAGTAAAAATTGCTGATTAATTTTTTGCTGAAAAGAGAATATGATTCATAAGAAACTGTTGATTGATGTGTCCAAACTGCAAAAAGCTGGGTTTTAATGAGTTATCTAAGTTAGTAGATCTTGAAGATGACTCACCGAATAATCGACTGAAGAAAACGCTCGGATCGGAGCGATTGAGTTGCTCTCGGCACATCGCTGCGTTATTTGTGTATCCTGAAACAAAACGAATAAAATAAATGAATTATTGCATCATTCGTGTTCTTTTCATCATTTTTCTTAGAGCGTTTGATTTTATATCACATGAAAAATAACCATATGGTTTGAGAAATGAGTTGATTCTCCTTCAAAGAATGTGAATTATCATTTTTCAATTGGTTTGGTTCAAAATTAAAATTAGTCATTCTTCGTGATTTTTTTCAGATTTCGTAACTCCACTTCTTGCATTTTATCTCCGTTTTTCTCGTCATTTCATTTCATTGTTTATATTTTTCTTTATCTCTATTTCCTCCCTCTTCCCGAAAGCTTGCCTTCACTCTTTCTACTTTTTACCTGACTCACTTTTCAGTTTTTTAGTGCAAAGCTTCTCTCAAATCTCCTGATCTTCCAGAAATTTCTCTAATCGCACGTTTTAGCATGGTTCTAGAAACACAGACTGGGATATATGATAATGCGATAAATCCTTGGCCTTACAAATCAGATCAGATAACCAGTTAGAAGAAACAAACAAAGGGAATTATCCAAGACGATTTTCTACACCTATGTTTTATCGAATAATGAAAGATCGCACAGGCGAAGAGAACAAAGACAAACAAACAAAGAAAAAGATTCTTCAAGACGTGCAGAAAGAAAGAAGAAAAATTGAAGAAAGCTGCCAAGACGAAAAAAACCATGTCAAAATTCGAAGATTCACTCTCTCACATGACTTGGTATCGATTTTTGAGCAATTTGGAGATCAGAAGACTTGTAAAGTGGAATTTTGACAAAAGTAGCTAAATTTTCTAAAGAGAAAAGGCTGATCTTCATTGTGATTTTGAAAGGAAATAATAGAATTCTATAGAAACCTTGATATTTTAATGAAAATCAGCTTTTATTTTAATAAAAATGATTTCTCACCTGATGGAAGTTGTGTGGCGAGAAGGACGGCGGACCTCATGAGGTAGAGCGTGGCGAGGATGAACAACGCGCGCCGTAGGATCACGGAACGAAACGAGTGAAATACTACTGAAAATTGTCTGCTTTAAAGAAAATATTCAAAAATCGGGTACTTTAAGATTTTTTTTCGATTTTATTATTTTTTAGAAATTTCAAAACTTACTCATAAGAATGAGCTGTATAAGGCATGCTGTGACCATCATGTCTCCCCAAAACGAGGCCCATTTTTGTTCGGGAATCAGTCTAAACAGAATATCTGGCAGTGGGTCCCTAAAATTGTCGAATATTCCTTGGCATGGTCACAAGGGTGTTTTTAGTTTGGCTAGGAGAATTGCGTGATTGCATCATGAAACATTCACGAAATTCAGGAATATTTTCAAGGCGAGGTTGCATTTAAAATGAGATCTTGTAAGAAGAATGATTGGTCTGAAATACAGAATGTATTATGCATAGTTTTGCAAAATATCTTTCATATAGTATGATGGAGGAATTTCAGATTTTATAATTATTCAAGGTTTTTTAAAGTGAGATTCAGCTTTTAAAAGTTCCAGTTTATCAAAATGAAAGAAAGTAGGTAAAACAAAAATGCATAACAATCATTTTTCATCAATTGTAAGTGGAGATCATGGTCTTATTATCATCTAAGTTTGATCGAATGACAGTTTCCTACCTCGGTATAATATCGTGAGTATAGCTGAGGACGGCCCAATTGCTTAGTCCGGAGAGGAAGAGGTAGAGGAATAGGACGAGGAGCTTGAGCCAGAGTGAATGACAGCCAATGGCCGATTGGACGAACGTCATTCGATTACCGCCTCCCCCTGCTGCAACAAATATGGTTTGGAAGGGTTTGTATCAGAACGAGCATGATTGTACAAAAATGATAGTCCCGTTTCAAACGAAGAATCAACTGTGGATCTTGGTGTAAAATGTCTATGAGCTTTAACATTTTGAAACATCATAATTTTCAACGAAAGGGGCAGATTGCTAATTAATCAAGTACCTGAAGTTGTTGATGCGGCCGAATGCGAATGGGAGTGTTGCGAGTGTGAGTGGGGTGACGCTGAGTCAGAATCCGTCTGAAAAGTTGAACATCATTTTGAATATTAGAGGTTTAGATTTCTAGAAGTTGAAGCTGTGAGTTTGGTGCTTTCTAGTCAAAAACAGTGCAAGTTAGAATGATCAAGAAGAATTTGTCGGTTAAAAGTAAAGGATCATCGTAATGAGTTTATTGGGATTGGGGTTATTTCTGAAGAAATGCTGGAAATTTCGAAATCTCGCAATGAAGATCAAGCTAAAAATCTCATGCTCATGCGCCTAACCTTAGCTTTCGCAGTGGAGTAATAACGATGTTTGAGCAAGTGGAGGAACGGAAAATGGGTGGATTTGAATGAATTTGAAGATTTGGATGATGAGGATAGCATTTCAGCACTCAGAGGGAGAGCACCCGCATGTGAAGGACACGAAATTAGAGGACTGCTGCCGCAAGAAACTGGGCAGGCAGATAGGCAGATAGAGTGAAGAGAGATTGAGGCTAGCTTTTCCCTCCTCGCCCCTCCTTTTTTCCCCCAGAAACCCCGCCTATTCTCCAATTTTCCTCCCCTCAAACGCTGAAATGCTCCGTTTCGCCCCTTTTCTTCCCACATTTTCTCCCCAGACTTTGCCTTCTTCCAGATTCAAATCCCTGCTTTCTTGCTTTCCTGCCTTTTTCGAGACCAACAAACTAACAACTCGAAAAAAGTCAGCCAAACATAAATAGGAATTGCTACTGAAAGGCACGGGGTGACGCAAAAAGCGACAAAATGAGCGCTTTCGTTCCGATTTATTATAACGCATAAATTGGAGGAGAATTTCATTAGTTTTTGGTTGAAAAATCGCAAAATTCCCGAGGAAACTTGGTGGATTAAAATTGATCACTTGCGCGGCGAATATTCAGAAGAGCATTTTTCAGGGATCATGGATAAAAGTGAAAACGAATTATGAGTCATTAGAACTTGGAGTGAGTTGAGAAGTTTGGATGATAGGTTGCAAACATCAGTTCATACAAAATATCGTAGCAAGAAATTTGCAAAAAAAATTTTCTGGCCCAATTTCATATGGCTTCAGACCTAGGGAGGACGATCGTCAAAAACCCTCTGCGACCTGTCCCCATTAGTTTATTTCCGTCTGATGAAAGTGCTCCCTACGTTTGTATGGCTTGAATGCTTCAAAATCTCTAAATATCTCTTACTGGGTTAGTGCAACTTTATCTCACTAGCATACAGATTTCTTCCGCTTTTCCAAATGGGAAGCATTGCCAAAAATGGGAGGAAAGTGCACTGACCTCTGGTGGACTCATCTGTAGATTTTTTCGCAAAGCAATGCCCTTCGCTTCATTTTGAGTGTCACCACTTCGCTGCCATCGTCATCCATTCTCGGGTAGAAGTGGTAATGATAAACTGACAGAAATTTGCAAATTCGAGTTTTTGAGCGTCAAAATTGTATGCCAATTTTAGCATTTTCAAAATTTTCGCATCTTTATTACAAAAATGTATATTTAATTTTTAAATGTTAAATTAGTCTAAAAAGCAACGAAATTTATGGCACACTATTATGCAAAAACCATAGATTTTCGAGGTTTGAACACTAATTTTCATATCTTTTTTCAATTTACCTCAGTAAAATTCCTGATTTTGACAGGTAGTCAGCTGATTTTCGGGTTTTTTTCCGGAGGAAAATAGCCTGCTTTGCGTTTTGTGGATGAGCGACAAATTTCGGCAATTCAATAATAACAGAAACGGGACCGGGAAAACAAAATAACGATTACCAGGGGCAAAGCAGAAAGTGCAACTTTTCTCCTTCAGTTCTCTTTTCAAATGGTCTCTCGCCTTTTTAATCTGCGCTTTGAAAACTTGGAGGTCGGAATAAATTTCATGAATGATGAAAATGGAAATGAGTCGTTTGTGCACTGCATCATTCACTTTAAATCGCTTTTAGGGAAAATATCACGTTTTTAATGACGAGGTAAGTTATTTCTCTGGGTATTTGTCAACAAATTTTCATCAATCGAATAAAATATTGCATTTTTAGATGACGAAAAACTTCAAACTAAAAATGAAGCTGTGCTGAACGAAATTCGGAATTCGTAATTTCAAATTTTCAACGTTCGAACTCCGATAACATAATGAGAAAGTGTTAGTTGAAAAAGATGTAGAGTGACTAAAAATTGGAAAATTTGCCTCGTCCTTACCTCAGTCATGGCGACTCGTTTGTAAGTGAACTTATTGTATTTGAAGGACGGCGACGACTTTCCCCACACGTCTGAAATCAACGCATTTATTGTGCGCATTTACGAGAGAATTCGACTGAATTAGGCAAATCGATTGTGGTCGCCCACAAAATGATAATGACACCATCCTCCGTCATTGTTGTTGCTGTTTGGGCACTTTGGAAAAGTAGTTGCATCGTCGCAAGCGAAATCGAATAAGATTTGTTGGGGAAACGTATTTTCCTATCCTATTTCGCTATTTCGTATGCAAAGATGCAACTATTGGAGCTAATTTTCCAGGTTCGCTGTTGATGTTTGTAGAAACAACGAAGGTAATCACATGAATCGATAAAGATCAATTAGGTCTACAGCTAATACTTCAATTTTACGATACTTGAGCAGGATTTTAGAAGGTAAAGATGAAAAATCCATGGGAAATGTATTTTCTCTACATAGTTTCCCAATATTTGATGAAGTATTAGTCGTAAACTGCAGCGAGATGAAATGCGAGACGCATTTTCATAAATCACTCCCCATTTAGCCAATAAAATCTATCGATAGCAAACAGCGAGTATCAACACACATTCATAACATAGCCCTATTAGCAATGTCGAACACCACATTCCATATTTGGAGTTTTTTTAATGGAAAATACTAATCAGAGTGGGCGGAAATGACTATTTTTGATATTGAAAGTAAAGATAATCTTGAAAGTTATGAGAGAAAGCTGATCTTCATTGCGAAAATACAGCATCATTTAGGCAGTTACTGAAAAATAACGAACCATGGAACGTTTTTGCCATTTTCAAGTGTTCTCTTCACCTGATATGACTACTTGTGTCTGAAACCCTTTAGAAAGACCTTCTGTATTCACCGTCATTTTCTTTGCTCTTAAATTTGACGACGAATACAGGGAGCCCTTTAGAAATTTTCCCTTTCTTATATCGTTTTGAGATGGTATAGCGCGACTTACGCATGCCTTTTATGAGTCGGAAAAGGCGTTTGGGCCGAAGTCGTCTGGCGAGCAAATGAGGAAGTGCGGTCAGCGTGGGGAAATGCAGCTTGCTCTCCGCAAAACGACAATCCCAATCCAATTCAAATTCGGCCAGCTCACCCAATGGTGATACAAATTTTTGCAGGGAACGGCGAAATGAACACAATCCGATGAGAATTCGAGTGTTCTCTGCAGGTGAAATTCGATTTTCAGAAATTTAGCAATTTTCCAAGGCTTTATGGAGTTCAATTAGAGAAAAACATGAAAAACGAGGTTTCGAATCAGGAAGTTCGAATCCATCCCTATTTAGAATAAAGTTTACTCGCATCTCCATCTTTATTCTCACTTTCAAAACTCTAAAGTGAACTCCATAAAGTTTCGAAAATTTTGTTAAAACCAAAAATATTCTAGAAAAGTCATCAATTTCGAAAAATTGAATAAATGACAATTTTATGGGTATTATGCACAAAGACCTGAGCGTGATAACGCACAAATGAGCACAAATCAGAGGCCGGCCCTCTTCCAGGGAATAGTTTGCTTATCAAATTATTCAGCTTTATATGGTTTTCTAATAGTTAACATTCGAGTTCTAAATCGCATGCTTACAACGGTTGGCTTTTCGATAAAAATTGTTTCACAAAACGCATTGATAAATGTATACGAAAAAAGCCAGCGCATGTTTGACTCATTTTCTTGGGCAGTTTTTGATAAGATCTTCGAAAAGAAAAGATGAACAGTTTAATCATTTTATACTTTTATAAGAATTTTTCGGAGTTCTGAAATGTTTCGAGGGCGAATGAAAAACGTTAAGGGTGGAATCTCAATTCTGACTCATCTTTTATTCTGAGGTCCAAATTCTCAAAAATCCAAATTCTACTCATCCCAGGTCTTAGTGATATCATGTGAAGATCACGCAAAGCCCCATAGACCCCCATCTCCCACATATTCCCCATTCGTGTAAAAAAGCAAATGCCTTCATTCTTCACAATCTAGCAAAGTGAATAATTCATCGCTAATTTCTGAAAGTCCATGAATATTTTGCGCCGACGTGAGATCGAGAATTTTATGCGACGGCGGTTTTTTCTTTGCAAATGAAAAACGACTTCGAGAAACCGTTTAGAATAAATGGTCACAAGAGTTCAAAGGTAGGATTTGGCTTCTAAATGTGTAAAAGTAGAAAACAATAAGTATAGCAATATTAAGAAGCCTTTCGGCCTAAATTTTTAATCAAATTTTATAGATAGAGAATCCCCACGAGGAAAAATTGAATAAGCTTGAAGTATTCGTAATTTCTCTATAGATAAAACGCATGCCGAACACAATAACTTCGTAATGAAATGGCGAATTGCTACAGAGGGTTTTTTCTTCATAATATTTATTTCGATTAGATTAATTTCAACTTGCAAAGCTGAAAATAGATTCAGGGTAAAAGGTTTGGATAAAATTGAGATTCAGAAAGAAGCTTGGATGCGAATTTTATTCTGTGAAGAAATTGAGACGTAATTTTAGCAAACTATTCCCTGAAACATCTAAAACTGACAATAAATGTGCCTGTCAAAATTAAGCTTCACTTATCAATCCTTCTAGAAAGCTTTCCCATCGTGCTCTTCACTAAACCATTCCGATTATTTTTCCATCGAACCTTCTCAGATTTGATTGTTTATTAATGACTTAGAGAGTCTGAGTCCGACAGACCAAGGCATTCTCACTCGAGAATGTTTAATGTTCGCCTGTTTGCCATCGATAGATTAAGGCAAAAGCGCCAAAAAAAACTGCGAAATTCACGTGATAAAACAGACACGCAATTGACTCACGAAGAGCGAAAAACAGTACTCGAGGGGTGAGGCGCAAAATCAGGGAAAATCCAGGAAAAACCCTCGAAATTTTTTATTCTTGGTACAATTATCGGAAAATTGGCGTAAAATCGTAAATGCATGAAAGAAACTCAAAAAAGTGATCAAACGAAGAGGAAAATGAGTCGAGAGTGTGGAGAGAGGAGTGGGAAGACAGCCCTTCCAATCAATCGAACTATCATCGAAAACTGTTCTTTTCGCCCTCTCCTTCAGCAGTTTCGCCTCGTCTTCCCCTTCCCTCTTCGCGTAACATTTTCATCTCCACTCCGCTTGTTGTGTGTTTCTTCGTTTTTAATTGCTAGCGATTTTCGACAATTTCGAAGGCAAATTGATGTACAATGGAAACGACGAAGTCGCGAAAAATGACGAACCTGTTGAAGATGTCTTGATGGCAGCTGCAGCGGACGTCGACGCGGGAGCGTCACACATCGAGTTGAGGCAGGTAGCGGAAAATTAAAATGACCGAGTCGGATGCCGTAGCAACCTGATCAGAGAGAGTATATAGAATCACAAAGGGTGAAAGTAAGTAATTGAGTAATAAAATCGATCGGTGCTAGAATCAAAAGGAGCGCTTCGATTACGGCGTGCGGCCAGCGGTTTGTCTTTCTCCTTCTGTCTCCCCGTTTTTGTTCTTCTCATCGGTGCCCTCCTCTTTGTCTCATTTCACATTTTTCTCACGCACCTCTTGATTTTCAATATTTCCACCCGATCTCTCGCT
Source organism: Diploscapter pachys (assembly GCA_002287525.1). NCBI lineage: Eukaryota > Metazoa > Nematoda > Chromadorea > Rhabditida > Rhabditidae > Diploscapter > Diploscapter pachys. The sequence goes on along the minus strand of LIAE01007889.1, from coordinate 10,678 downwards.
CTCATTTCATCTTTCATCCAACTTACCGCACATCATTTATTTCGGTTTTCGTATCCTATTTGTATTAGTTTTCACACGCGCGAGTTGTTGATTTCATGTCTCGTCTTCCTGCTTTCTCTCTCGTTTCCTCAGATGACTCACCGCTAGCATCCTTTTGACGCTTCACTCTTTCACAATACTACCACAAACAGTCATTGTGGCTCTCGCGATTTCAAAGCCTTCTTCCTCTACCTTTTATTAGAACGTTTTGCTGGGTCATTGCAGCAATATTATTGTTACAGGAAAATTTTTTGATGATCTAGAAATGTACGACATAAAATATATATTTGATAACTTTATTGAGTATCTCGTCTGGATCTAAAGACTTTAGAAGAAATCTCGCGAAATAAATCTCTATCCGTTTAAAATTTCTAATCGTTGATCTGAAAAATATTCAATTTTTTCAAAACCTAAATTTGGAAACTTAGAAAAAACCGAAATAAATTATGTGTCATGGCTTTCACTAATGAACTCATAATAATGAAGAACAAATTTTCTAGATTCAGCATCAGTGATTGCATTGGATGAATTGGTCATTCGTCCAGCGTAATGATCATTTCATGCAGTTTATGTTCGACCAAAGATCCACGCAACATAGACCACACTCGCGAACGAATTGAGTACCCAGGCCTTGGTCCTTCTCCACATCGCCTGAAATGCAAAAGACGTGTCAATTCTCCTCAACTCAACTCCATTTCGGTCTATTTTAGACCACTCAAAATGAACCTCATTTAACGGAGTTGAGCAGTACTTTGAGGCGTTCATTTTTTCTCTCGACAATTTGAGGAATTCCCCCGAGGTTCCTGCATCAAAATCATCCGAATTTTTATTTCGAGAAATAAAATCATCGACTAATTTTGGAAAATGATGCGATTTGAAGCAAACTTTTCTGAAAGAATAAACAAATTTACCATCGCATTGGTACTTCCGCCTCTGCACGGGAGGTTTTCTTTCGTCAGGTAAAGGTTGAATCCGAATTGGTTGTAATGGGACACCACGACGACTGTTTATTGGGTGTAATCGAGCTGGATCGAGAATCTGAAAATATTCAAACACATAAGATACGAATTTATCGACTAAACCAAACAATCACACAAGTTAATATTTGAAAAAGTCATATCGAAACATTTATCTACTTTATGCTAGAACTTTGAAATTCTATGGACAAAATTATCATCTGAAGTAATACAGAATTCGGTAATCATACATTATCACTTGAACTTTTCCTCGGCACATAAAAAGGGTTCTTTGCGTCAAATTCTTCGGGATCTGACTTCGGCGTTGAAGGTTGACTTTTCCTGCCTTCTCGATGTATCCGAGCTGAGAATTCATGAATGATTAATCGATAATTTCGTCTTCTATCATTCGAACTTCAATTTTTATGAAAGATTGATGCAATTTCAAATGTTGATTTATATATTTCTCGCATTCTCCATTTCACTTTTATATGGCGCAATATTGATTTTCAGAAACTCATGAAATCATCGAAATAAAGGATAGAACATTGAAAATGGTAGAGGAAGCGTATGCCTAACAAATAAGCGATAGATAATGGAAATAGATAAAGATTATCTTTGTCAGGGAAGCAAATCTAGTTCAAGCTGTAAAAATAAGTAAAAAATAACTCCTTACGTGGTCTAGCTGGTGTACTTTTATCCTCTTCCTGATTTACAGAACTCTCAGGAATAACACCATTTTGCAGTTTGCTGCTCGTAGGCTCAAGCTGCTGAAGAAGGCTTGCTCCAAGAGGCGTTCGGTCAAAGGCCGACATCGTCACACGGTCACAATCTGTAAGAGTGAAGAGATCAAATTCGATAGTAAAATTTAGCGATAGGTTAAAATTTTAGAACAGTCTTGTAATCCGAATGACATAAATAGAAGGCTCAGGCAGTATTGAGTGAGTGAAATGAGTCAAAACTATTCACGCATTCGAACTTTCACACCCGAATTAACGCTACAGCTGACTCACGTCGCCTACTATTTTGACCTGTTTTTGTTGCGAACGATTCAAGATAGTTGGCCTTGGAGAGTAAATGGTTTCATACCCAAAGCATGTGTAGCTCTTTAAAAATTTCAAAATAAAGCCACTTCTAACAGAAGATGAAATAAATTTATGAAAAAGATAACACATTCAGTGTATCTTCAAAATGATCGATATGGAAGTTCAACAAATTGCATCACAAGTCAATTTAACACCCTGATATGAGATAGTTGAATCAAAATTGCTGTGACTAAAACAGAAGTGAATCAGCGTCTATTCTGTCCAGAAAGGAATGATGGAAATCAAAATATGGCATATTTTGTTATGAGAATTTTCGGAAAGTCAAAATTGTTCCCACGTATTACATTCAGCTGGAGAGCAAAAGGAATGCCCGAATAGGTAAGTTGGAGATGAAAATGGACGAAAATTCGGAGAAACTCATTCAAACGAGAAATGGAATATCAAAAATGGGGTTGTTCGAGAAAAACATGAAGAAATGCCGCCATTTGAAATTTTTAGTAAATGTGCAATTTCCTATCTTCATGTTCCTTTTATGAGCAGATGCATTCAAGCGATATGCGGGTGGTATAGGACAAGTTTAGAGATTTTATATGTAGAAAACTTAAAGCGATTATCGAGGCAGTACGCTTTATCGTTGGATGAGACAACTCCGAAGTTCAACAAGACTTTCAGGTCAGATCAAATACTCAAGCATCCAAGTGCTGATGAATAAATTGTGATCCAAAATGCGCACGCATAGAAAAGCGATAAAATAAAATGCTGAAAAACAGGTGGGAAAACTAATTTGGAACTAAAACACTTGCAAAGCTGAAAATGTTGAGCATACCAAAATGCCTAGAAAATAAATCATTTTCTGACGATTTTTGGAAGAAAACTACCTTTCCTACAGCATGAACAGGGCTTTCGATTGTTCATCAAGACAAATACTTCATCCTCCTGCCGATCGAAAGTAAACTCGTGGTTCATCGATAGGCTATTAGCGAATAGCCTGAATTGAGTCGCATGTAAAAGTCTCGTAAATTTCAATAATCCCACATAAAATCGATAACTGTTCACAACGCTATGATTAGCAAGAGTCATGAGAGAAAAGGTTTGAAAGGTACAAGGCTGAAAGGTTTCGGAATACAGACACGATATTTAGTGGCCTGATCTCAAACTCGACATATGTCTACCGATTTGAGGAGAAAATCTGCTAAGTCTGACCATTTGATGCACATTTCCTGTCGTTCGTCCTTCCTAAGTCCGTCGATTGTTCGACCTGGCATGACGACTGCCAGCAAAGCTGCTAGCTCTTCATCATTCATTTGCAGAACTCGCTTCTTCGTTCGCATCTTCAAGATGGAATTCTAGAAATAGCTCAAAGAATATTTGCAATGATGCAGAAAAATCGACTAGAAATTCAGAGCGGTCAACGTTGTTTGATTTAGAAATGATTCAAACTCGACCAGGCCCAAAACTTTCCCGACTTTTCGCCCTGTGCTGATAGTTCGAAAAGCGAGATTGCAGAATTGTCAACCGTGCATACACAAAAATGTGAATGGGAAGGGAAAAAGTTGGGCGAAAGAATAGGTGGAAAAGGACAGAGTGCGGTAATCCCACGGACAAATGGGTGGAAATAGGTGAAAAGTGAAGGGCAGAAATAGTAAAACAGGACAAAACAGACCCAAAACACCCGAGCTGTGTGCATGGAGAAATTATGCAAGATTAAAGAATGACGAAGTCAGACATGTTCGGAAAAAGTCGTTTAGAGCAGAACGAAGGAGAGCTCACTTGAATAAGCTTTCTAGAAAATTTCAATAATTTCGAGGGAGAAAAAATGCAAGAAAATATCTGGAAAACAATGCTGTTTTGAGTGTCAACGAGAAAATCTAATGGGTCGAAATATCGAATTTCTCTAGATTCATAGCATTTTTTAAGTGACTCTATTCTACTCGAACTTTTGTGCAGTTGATAGCAATTTGGATTCGTTTTAATTTGCTATTATTCATATTCTTCCCCTGAGCTTCGAGATTTTTTGAAGAACTATTCATTTTCTCGATCCAGCAGTAATTATGCAGTTTTCTCGAGTTCGACAAGTTCGTAATCCTCTCGCGTCAAGGTCTTGCGCATAAATACAGCTGCAGCTGCACCGATTCAATAGACCATTCCTGTCTGTTTTTGCATCTATTGTGGGATGAGAAATCGGTATAATCCCTCTCTTTCCTTGGAACAGTCCCCCCTTTCTTGGGCCTTGGGTCGCAGCATAGCAGCAGCGGCGTGCCTCCGCTTGCTTCCCTCCCATTTTCCTCATTTCTCCATCTTACAGTCCCTCCTCGATTGGCACTCTCTTTCCCCCATTTCGTCGCATATCTGATGGGCCTTTGTTAGAGTGTCGCTTTCGGGCGTACGACACCATGTGTTGTGTGGGTCGAGTTTTTACCCCGACCGTGTTTACAATTCCCTCCAGATCTTGTTGAAAATCGCCATTAGCCAAATTTTTATAAAAGAAATTTTCATTTTTTTCCTTTTAGAGACAGTACACACGTGCTCTCTTGAAAATGTTGATTTTTTCAAAACTATCTTCTCTTCCATTTCAAATTTTTGCACTTATTTATGATGCAAAATGCTGAAATTTTAGATTTTAAAATTTTCTTTTCAACGCTTTAAAAACTTTTCAGAATAATTTCCAGTCACTCTCGATTGGGTCGGCACAAAATCATTCCCGCTCTCATGAAATGGCCAAGTTTGTTTACAAACTTGCTCTTATCATCTTGGCGCTCAATAAGCACGGATCAATAGAAATCACCAACAAATCGATTTCTAATGACCAGTTGCAATTTTCCGGAACATCTTCAATAAATTTTCGAAAAAAAGCATCACAATTCGCGCAAAAATCATGAACGACGGCGAAAATTCGACATCGAAGCATTCTACTTGTCCTAACTTTACGACGAGCTCAAATCTCCGCACTCGAGGGATATTTGAATTCGCACTCGATTTTTCATTTCCTTTTTTCCTGTCAAAATTGTTAATTTTTCTCGATTTCTTCCATTTTCTACTTCGAACTTCTTCCGATTTTGTCTAAATCCGTCTAATCCTGCACTGCGCATTTACGATCTCTTATGATCCAACAATTTAAACGTGTTCTTCACTTCTTCGAGTGAATATCCGGCTTCTACTTTCAAAATCGTTTGTTTTCTTGAATTTCTGAATTTATCGATCGATTTATCTCATTTCTCTGTTTCAGCGCAACAGCAATAAAAGTAGCGGATGAACAGTGGAGGTCGCGGAGAGGAAGGCAACGATGAGAGAAGAGGGGAGGGACCCCCTGCTGCGAACAGGCCCAAGAAGCCATTCCTCAGGAGAGGACAGGGAATGCAGAAGTACCAACACAAGGTTAGACATTGATAAAGAAAGTGATATCAGTGATAATAGAGGATAAATCTAAATAAAATCCAACTCACAAGGTAGTGATAAAAATTCTGAAAATTTTCTAATTTCTCAACCAGTTTTGAGACTATTTTGCGGACATTCGTCAGTAAACGAATAAGGAATTTCTAGATAGAAACGATTTTTTAACTTATAAAAAATATTCAGATGCGTTTCCCAGTAATGGAGAAGACGTCGACCAAGCAGCCCACCGGATTCCATCTGCCGCTTCGTCAACAGGAAAGCCGACCCACGTCTACATCCGACTACGGCACTGGACGATCGGGTTTGTGATAGAAAGTTATTCTAAAAAATCACTTAGAAAGAACAGTAGTACAAATTCTTTCTATTGACGTTTTTCTTAACTTTTCAGTCTGTTTTGGTTACAGATTCTGCAAATCTTTTCAAATACAAAAAGAACTCGTTACAGAGTTCTCTCCCCGTTCAACATCCTCAAACGGCGATGGCAGGAGGGAGCGACTGGGGGATCTGTCGACGATCCAGTCGGGCGTGCAGAAGGACGGCAGAGTTGGAAGCCAGGGCGGATTGGAGAGGAGCCCAAGCAGTCATCATGAGGAATCTCAACACGAGGCGCATTCATTCGGTAGGAAAATTTTCACGTTTTTTTTTTTAAAATAACTTTGCAAGCGACGTAAAGTAAGATGATTTCTTGAAATTTCATCTTTGGAAGTTCATGCAGTTTTTAATTCTTTATGCACACTCGTTTGATTCAAGAAGCTCGAATTTTCAGAGAAGGTTTAAAAATCATCAAATCAATCCTTTCCAGATCGCACAACCTTCTCAGCGGACACTCTGTCTTTCATGATGCACGAGAAACGACTCAGGTACGGCATTGTATTTTGAAAAATAAATAAAATGAAGTTTTAGCCGTCAAATCGAGCAGCGCGCAATTTCCCCGACACTGTCCGAACAGCAGCGCCATCAGATGGTCGAGAGGCAGACCGTGGAAGTCAACAGGATCAAAATGGCTAGGGTGAGCGTCTTCTTATAATTTGCCTTCTTGAAGAAAATGATATTTTAGATATTCTTAGCCAAGAGACATATTTTCTTTCTTATGAATTAAAAAACTTCTTTTCACCTCAAGAAGTTAACAGTTTTCATTGTTTTAGTCGATCGCAACAGAGTCGAACCGTTCGAATTCGTCCTCTGCCTCTCCCCTGCCACTCGGCACCTCGACGCCCATCGACAAGCAGCAACAGGAGCAGATGCAGTCGAGCAGTGACTCGGGACAGAGCACACATCCCAATCAGACTGCTGAGACTGAGGAGACCAACCACACTCAACAGAACGACGACGTTCCTGTGCCGCCGCTCGTTCAGGTAAAAAATATATTTCTTGAAAGTACTAAATTCTGAAAATAATGAACCAAATTGTATGTTTTTGTTTTTTCTTCTTAAATATTGAATTTCCAAAATTTAGGACTACCTGAACACGCACCCACCTAGAGCCGTGCTCGACGACCACAGCAGCCACTTCGAATTGACGCCGTCCGAACGAACCGCCTCTGCTGCGAGTCAGGCATCCACGGGGGGACATCATCCTAACTACCAGGCTCATGGTGTTCAGGTATCGTCAGCGCGCAAAAAATAAGTAATTCGGCCATATAGAATGCAAGCAAACTGACAATCTTACGATTAAATAATGTGTACAATGAAGAGAATTAGAGGCAGCGTCATAGCGTTTTTTCTGCATGCTCTAGCTCTCGATGATCTCTTTTTCCGCGCCACTAATAAAATCACTTTATCGAGAAATTAAAAAAAAAGTTATATCTACTTAATTTTTATCTTTCATTTGGAGAAAATGGCATTTTATCAAAACTAAAGAATCATTTTTAGACATCAGACCTGCACTACGCGTCAGGAGTCGCCCAGACCACTCCGTCGCTGCAGCAGCGATTCGGCCTGCCGATCAGGGTCCATTCTGGTAAGATCTTGAAATTTGACTATTTCTTTGTAAAAGCAAGCTAATTTTTTGGCAAAATAGAGTTGTAGTAAGGTTATTAAAGAAATAATCTCCATGACTTTTACAAGCGTCTTTTCTTTACAATATTTTTTTAATTTCTTGAATTGCAGACAGCCACCTATCGCAGGCTCTCCATTCTCATCATCATCATCAGCAGCAGCAGATATCTTCAAACTCATCCCGTCAACCGCCCCCGCACTTCAACATCGACCAGTCCTTCGACGAACGACATCTCCACAACGCTCATCTCCCACCCAGGCCCAGCAGTGCACAGGTAGAAATTTTTAGCTTATTAGATTGTTTGCTTTCTTGATTTTGTAAAATTCTCGAAAAGAAAGGTTACAATCTTTCAAGTTATATTTTTACTTGGATTATACCAAAATTTTTGGTGAATAACGCTACGCGGACCCTCTTAGTTACATCCCTGCGAATATTTTGGTACAACTTTTGGCCGATTCGTATGCAAATTGGAAAACCGTTTACGCTCTCTTAGATATGGGTTCTTTCAGTCGATCCAAATTCACGAGCCTCCTCTGCCCACCCACTTCTCGTACGCAGACGCGGAAAGCCTGTTCCCCGCAGTCAAGCGGAATCTGCTCCGACAACTCCGAGACGCCATCGCTCATCTCGACTACGCGCAATCCAGTCTCGATCACAAAGGAAAACAGGTCGGATTTTCCGAGCTTTTTAGAAAGTACGAATGACAAAACTTTTATTTTCACATGAGAAAACAGGCCGGACACTTGTGAAGAAGATATGTCCCTTTTCCTCATAAAATTCTGAAATATAGAAACTCTGAATGATCCAATCATATTTTAAATGAACAGAAATGTTCAGTTTAAATTTTAAATATTTTTCGACAAAGACTTGATGAAAAAAGACTTTTTTCCTGAAAACCTCAGAAAATTGGTTAAATTTTCAGCTGCTCGAAGTGAAGCGAAAACTCGAGATCGATTGCGCTGAGAAACTGCACAAATTGGAGCACGATCAGGAGATCTGGAATGCAGTCAAAGAGAAGGAACAGGTTGGGATTTTTATTATTTATATTTGTTTTAATTTATAGAATTTTAAAAAGTTGATTTTCAGGCAAAAATGGACAAGGAGAAGCGGCAGCTGGAGAAATTCCGCAAGGATATCGAGGCGGGTGGCAACGAGCGGGAAAAGGCACTCGCGCAAAGGGTGAGAAATTTTCCTGAAATTTAAAAATTATCAAAGATTCATTTTTTTTCTGAAATGGTGAACAAATTTTATACTTATCTCAAACTTTTATTTTCCTCTTTTCGAAGACTACCCATTTTTCTTTCTTTACAAGCACTATATGATCAAAAATTATTGACCTTTCAAAGAAAGCATAATTTTGTTATGTTGAAAATGTTTCTTTCAGATGGAAGAGCTGAAGAACTCTCTATCTCGATCAGAGACGAAGAACGCGGATTTGCGCTGTCGAGTGACGACGTTGGAGAGGCAGTTGAAGGAGAAGACGGACGAGGCTGCCAGGAAGGACACTGACCTGCACAGGGGCAGGGAGGTCATCGCCAAGAAGGAGGTGAGAGGATTTTTAGTTTTTTTAAAATTAATTTTTTGAATTTTTATTTGAAAAATTTGATGAAAACTATGAATTTGCAATTCTTCAGAAGCGCATCAATGAGCTGACGCGAAAGCTGGAGCAGCAACAGCGGGAATTCGCGGAACAAATCGGTGCGGGAGGAAAGGCGATAGACACACTGCAGAGGGCTGGCACTGCTGACAGGCAGGCAAAACTACAGTCGCAGATGTCGCAGATGATGAGGAGAAGGAGCGAACCTCTGCAGGAATCAGTCAGGCATAATGTGAGAAGTTTTTATTTTTTTCGGGAATTTAAAATTCCGATAGAGAAGAGTTGATTTTTGCTCCATTTTTCTTATTTTCCATCAAAATTTAGAAAATGTACAATTTTGCCATTCAGGCTCCTCGACATTCATCGGACGATGTGCTCTATCCATCGAGCGGAAACGCAATTCCGGAAACTTCAAGGTAAAGGATTTCAGAATTGGAAAAAAATGAACTTTTAAAACAATTGAGATGTTTTAATTCTCGAAATTTTTCAGCTTCTACCACCACACTGCGGCATCGTCTGTCGCTTCGAATCGACCCAAATCAGTGAGCTGGGAAGACGAGCAAAATCAGAAGCAGGTCATGGTGAGATTTGACGAGTTTTAGAGAATGATTGAAAAAGTTTCAGAGAAAAGTCGACGAACGCAAAACGCGCCTCGGGTTCGAATCTGTCTACAGGAATCACCTCGGTTAGTTCTAGAAGATTAAAATCAAGATCAAACATTCAATTTTCATAAAATTTTTCTATTTTATCAGCATTCTTTCATCTTCAAAATAGAATGAGCTTTCATAGAATTTGAAAAATGACAGTTTATTATTTTAGGCAAATGGAGTCGTTTCGTGACCCTTTCATGTGGCGATTTCCTCTTCGAGTATTCCAACGGCGATGTGCGTTGGATCGATGCGGTCAACGTCTTCGAGGTCTTTACTTTATTTTCCCTAAAATCTTAATTTTCTTTATTTTGAGGTGTACTTCACGAAATTCTCGAAGAACATCGAGGTCTTCATCCACAACACGAGGAAATCCATCAGACTCTTTTATAGTGGAAGGGTAGGGAATTTGAAACATCATTTCCTGAAAAAAAACGTTAAATCATTACTTTTTTCTTAACTTATCCCTTTTTAAAGAGCTTTTTTCACACAAGATATTCAAAAAGTAAAATACTTAACTTTTGATGGAATACTTTTTATCATCGATCTTTCTGCAGATTGAAATCTGGCGTCCGCACAGCGAATTATCGGTGTTCGACCCCACAGAAGGCACGCGAACGGAGGTCGATACCCTGCCGAATGGGACGAAACAAGTTGAAATGTTAGTGGAATTTCCTAAAAATAAAAAAAAAAATTCTAAATTTTCAGCTTCAACTTCGCTGGATACGCGCGCACGATGACAAAGTTTGGTGACACCGTACATCAGTATCAGGTGGGAAGTTTGACATTCAGAACCATTTCTTAAATATTTAATTTGTAAAATTTTCAAATCTGAAATAGGCATTTTGTTGAAAAATTTGCTAAAAGTTTTAATATAAAAAGTGAGCCTTCAGCCGCACCAAGTGTTCCGCTACGCGAATGATCGCTCGATGAAGACGAATGACGCGCTGGACGACTGCACCTGGAGAGATCCGGAATTCATCGTAACGAGATTTTGAATTT
>LIAE01007888.1:0-18313 GCA_002287525.1 Diploscapter pachys | reverse complement strand
ATTTTTCGACCCCCTGACTGCACCCTCTTTGGGCGCTTTTTTCTCAAAAAGAGTACCCTTATTTTTAAATTTCCCTGGCTGATTTCGATGTAGTTTTCCATGGAGAACAACCCTATGGTATCCGTTCATTTACACCAATAACATTTTTTGTTCAGGGGAAGCGATTTTCTGCAAATTTTGGGTGTATTTTTACCCCCTATTTTGACATCAAGATAACTTACCGTACTAGAAAGTGGTTGATACCACAAAAGCTATATATCAGTAGACGTGGCCAATTGTCTAGTCTAACATCCTTTTTAAATTTTTCGAAAATCGTTTATAGCAAAAAAGCTTTCTTTGTACCATCTGATGGTCACTTTAGCGTCAAAATCGCAATTTTCAAATTAGCATAACTCCACCCACTTTTGGGGGCAGGACCTAATATCCTCGATTTTGTGATTAGGATCCATAGTGATATCCACCTCTATGATCAAATCGTTATTTTTCAGACTTTTTCTGAAATCCGTAAACTGTTCGAGTCTTACAAATACGCTCTCTTAAAATTGGGAAATCTCTTCATGGGCAGTGTTTGGACTGTCTAGGGTACAAAACGTCCAGTTCCAACCTGACCCTCATAGGGACCTCGGCGAACTATCGGGGACTAGGAACTGGGGAGTATGAGGTGGTTTTGACTTGCAAAGTCCGCAGGAACTTTATTGATCCGATTGAGTATCACAATTGAAGGCGGGCTAACAATGAGATACTCAAAGATTGGGAGAGTTCAAATTTGGTTGTTCACCAATCCGCTACAGTAATATTAAAGAAAACTTGAATCATATGAAATGAAAAATTATTAACAATTTACAGTTCCCCCCATTTGCAAATGCACTAGGATTGAATATGCTCACCAATTCGAGTAGACGTCGTTTCGTCTTCGCAGGTAGATTCGACACGTTACTTATTTTACAGAGAATAACTCAATTTAAGGATTGAGTGGCAATTTTGCTGTCCCATATGATAAAAATGTTACTAGTCCAAATGATATAGGGGATGCAATAAGCAACCTGACAAAAGGTGGTACTACAATATCGTTGGGATCGTAAGCTATTAGCCTATAAACTGATAAAATAAACGAATTATGAGTATGGATAAAATATAAATTCTAATTTAGAGCGGTAGCAAGTTTTATTGCTGACAAATCAATTAGTACTGCATCATCTAAGGAAATACCTGGTATTGCGATTTTATCGCTTTATTGGACGTAAGACATCATTTGTTACTAGAATTAAGCGAAAACTAATTAGAAATGATGTTTAGAGCGGCAGATGGCAATATTGGTTGTAGTAATGCAAGGAGTGAGTTAGAAGCTAACGTAAGTTATAAAAATTTGAAATGCATTGGAATTTCAATTTAAATAAAGTTAAAATAAAAAAGCTAAAAATTTAATAGCTTGAAGTGCATTAACATATTCACATTTAGAACTTCACAGTGCTAGGAGTATCGTTTGGATCGGGCTCGAATAATCTCCTGCTTAATTGCGTTGGTTCTGGAAATTTCTTCAAGTATGACCCTAATAATCCTGATATAAATGGAGCCGTCAATTGGGTAATAGACAAAGTTTGTCGATCAAAAGGGTAATTTTAAATCTTTCACGACTTCGTGAGATGTTGTAAATTGAGATTGAACTTTATTGCTATTTGTTTGCAAGTTAAAGTGAATAAACATTTTTTCTTTCAAAATCTATGCATCGATATCGTCGAATTCGGTCAGCTTTCTATTTTTCGATGGCAAAATTATGAGCCGTCTAGGATGAGCGTCGAGTAATCCGCATCTAAATAGAATTGACTATGAAAGTCAAGTTCAGTATTAGTGACGCGGAAAAAAGCGGTTATTGGACCCAGTGCAGGGAAAAGTGGCGGGGCTTATTCTTCTCGCTCTTTCCCTTTTCGAAAAGAGTGAGAAGAATAAGCTCCGTCTACCTTTCCCTGCGCTGGGTCCAATGACCTCTTTTTCCGTGTCACTAATATTCTCTAACTTGTTTGGTTTGAATAGGATTGTTGCCAGAAGTGACATGATGAAGCATTCGAGACAGAGAACAAGGCAATTGATATCTGAAAGCAGCGAATAAAATAAGTGAGAACTGGCGAGAATATAAATTTTTGAGCAGATCTTTGCTGCTGTTCGGTTAAAACCGTCAAATCGGCTCCAAAAATTGGTTTCGGTTTCGATTTTTCGAACAGCGGAAGGCTGTATCGTTTTTCATTCAAATCGGGCTCTGAATCTCATTTTTCTATCTCCTCATTTGCTCTCTCACTTTCAAACATTTTCTCGTTCCACTTTCCCCGAGATTTCAAGCTTTAGACGGCGAGCAAAGTGATTATGAAGCGATGGTTTCGACTCTCCTATTTAATCATTTTTGACAAATTGAAGAAAAAAAGATGAATCAAGTACATAGCAAACGAAAAATGTGAATTCAAACTGCACTTACAATTGGCGTGCTCTTTCGCTGTCATCGTATTCGTGCATTCGATGACTCCGGTTTTGACGAAGATGAGTTCCATGATCAGAGGAAATTGAGCAGTGAATAAGGCAATCGAAATGTCGATGAAGCGGAATATGGCCATCGTTCGATAAGCTGGCATTGTGCCCTTGAAAGGAAGTTTTTAGAGAAAGATTCAAGGAAACAATTTACTCCTAAAATTCTAGCGTACATGTGCCCACCATAGATCGCCAGGAGCAAGGAAATAATTCCGATTACATTTGTCGTATCTTCGTAAGAAAATACCCTAATTGAAGTTGTTTTCATAAAAGTCAATTTACAGTTACCATTTATGATTGTATCCCTTTTCTGTGAGTAGAAGAACGTTGATAGCTATCAAGATGATTCTAACAATGGGGGCTTGAAACGTGAACATCTCCAGGTAGCGAATGCGAGAGCTAAAATTGATGAAATTAGGACAAAAATGGGAAATTTTCTGACGGTGTAATTTCAAATTGAGGCAAGAACGGACAGCAGCAGCAAAGTGGCGGTGTCTGCATTCTGATTTTATTATCAGCTTGATGCAACACACGAAACATATCGTGGGTTGATGAGAAAAGGTATCTGAAAAAGACAAAACAAATAAAGCAAATAAGAGTTATAAATTGAATACTCGATTTTTAATCTTTCCATCATAAAAATGCTTCAAAAACAATTTCACATTTTCTTGATTTAAACAAATAATCGAAGATGGACCATCATTGATAGAAACATAGCAGAATGGGGTGAATCCTTACCTAATAAGTGACATAGCCGTATACAGAGAGGAAAGAATGTAGAACAATCCAATAGACTTGAGAATGTTAGCACTTCTAGGAGAAATCATAGAACCGACACAGCAAGCTGCCATGATCTAATTCGGAAAAGGTATTGAAGATGGATAAGTAAGGGTTTACCGGAAATAATAGAGCCAATATGTAGAGCTTTCCTCGCCTTTTCTCATTGGTCGTGTATTTGTAGATGGCATAAATATGCACTGCTCCTAGGCACCAAACTGCACAAGTCAAACCCAGAGCAGCGCTCAATTCGCCCAAATGAACCTCTGATAAGCCTGAAAGGAAATAGACAAGAATGAATAAAATCAAATGAAAACAAACTTCTTATGAAATCGATGAATTCGAGAGGGTATTCCGGCAAATGCGAACAGGCATCACTCTTGATTTCGTCTTCCAATTTTGAGTCCGACTTCATTGAATTCTATCTACAAATGAAGCAACCTTTTCAAATATGAAAATAAAATAACTAAAGACAAAATTGAAAAAAACAAATTTAATGTCAAAACAAACTGGATTGACAATCATTAATTTGGACAATCAGATGCAAAATGAATCAAAGAGTGAAAGTACACTCAATTTGTTAAATAGTAAACGAGCAAGTGAATAACACAATAAGAAAAATATGGAAGAAAACCCAGACGTTTGGAGAGTAAAGTATAAGTGAAAAAATCGGCTGTAGAAAGTCTAAGTTCCCATTCGATGTGCGATGCAATTTCTTAGGTAAACCAAACTTCGAAAATTTTCAGAGCGAGAAAATTGAAAAGCGTAAAACAGTGAAAAAGCAAATATAGCGTATTGTCTGTACACAAACTACGAAAAGCTGATGAGATTTGGACCGAGATCGGCACAAATCATAAATAATCTGTAGCAAATATCGCAGAGAAAGAGATAAAATAACTTTATGGCATTATCTTAGCACCTTGTCATCCCTCTCACTATGACGAGTTTTAGCAGACAGCTAGAAATAGTGTGCAAAGACTGTAATGCTCAAGAAAATAATATTAGAGAGAGAGAGAAAAATAGGAAAGGGAGATAAAAAGATTAAGTGCTTAGCTGGTAAATATATTTCACTCAAGTCTGACGACTTTTTATTCATAACTTTCTTCAATATTTAGAAGATTTTTGCCAGTGTAATGTTTGCATTTGAACAAAGTTCGCAAAATAGCCCGTCATTTTATAACTTTTCCCATAGAACTTTATGAAGATAGAGATAGTTAAACTTGTATGAGAAACAAGGATACTCGGAACGTAAAATTTGAAAAATTCGAAATCGAATTTTGAATAACCATGTTGAGGAAAAGTTCTCATCTTGCATTTGGTAAAGATTCACGGTCATTTTTTAGAATACTCTTTCATATTCTTTATAAAATGTGTAAAATCATACCATATCGCGGATCCACTATCTAGCATCGTTTTCTCCCGAACCATCGACATTAATATCATGCTTTCGTGGAATAGTTTCATGTTCTTTTCTTCGAGTATAATGACAAGACACTACGAAGGTATAGAGTTCATAAGACAGTGGTTTTTCGCAGTTTTTTTTTTTTATTTTCATTTTTTGTAATTTCTGGCACTTATCGAAAATTGCATTTTTGAACCATCTTCTAGGACCTGTACCAATTGGTCATATTTTTCTTCTTGTAACTTCGCTGCAATTCCTCCCCTTTTCTCTTTCTCACTGATTTCTACGTGTCTGTGCGTGGCATTGAATGGCTTGCCTGGTTTATGTCGACATGCAGAGAAATAGTGCTTGGCAGGGTGGCAAAGACATTCCCACTTTCATTCTGCAATCAATAAACGCGCCTCGCATTCATCCATTTTGCCAAAGTTGTCCGTCGATTACGGGCTATTTAGAACCGCGAGACCACGAGATATGAGACATAGGTGAAATAATATAGGGTTAGGGTAGGGTATGGAACGATAGGCTTTCTTTTCCCACACTATTTCTCAATGTCTCGTGTCTCGTAGTCTCGCGGTTTCCAAGTTACCTCGATTACGCTTATTTCCATACTTTTTAAAAATTTCTTTGCGATTTTATGGCGTTCGTTCAAATTTAGTCTTTTTTCAGGAAAGACGAAATCCATTTGTAATGGAGGCTGACAGCGAGACCGCGGAGGCGAGCTCGTCAATTGTGGTCTGTCAAGGCGTTTGAATTTCTATCAAACTTTGAGATTTTCAGAAGAAACCCCGCAAGAAAATCGTCTGTCCAGTGTGCTTCGTCTGCATGCAATGGGAGTCGGAAATGGAGGTTGGTTTTAGATTTGTGTTTGCAGTTCTGTCTGATTTTTTTTTTTTAATTTTTGAAAAATGAATAGATTATTTTTGAGTTTCGGGGTCAATACACGAACTTACTTGACATTTCACGAAAGGGAAAAATCTGCATAGCTTGAATTAAACAAAAAATAAATCTCAAAAGTTCAGACTCATTTGGCAGAGGAGCATTTGGGCTTCCTACCCTGGATGTGCTTGCACTGCGAGTTCCGCAGCTGCAGCAAAGAGAAACTCTCCTGGCACTGCAATCGATACCATCCCACGATGGGGTCTTCTGTAAGTCCGTTTTGAATATCAAATAAAGATAGTTCTCTTCAAGATAAACTTCGGAATTATCTTGATATTCCTCGAAAGGAGCATACTCTTTTAGATAAGAAAAAAAACATTTTCCTAACGGAAGCAGAATGATTCTGAACTTTTGTTCCTTCAAAGCAACCCATTTTCAATCAAAAGTCTCCTTTTATGCAAGTTCAAATAGTTCGTTTTCAGATCGGCTACATGCCCAATGAGCAAATGTTCGAGGTATTGAAAGGACTGATGGACAGAGCCATGAATGAGGACCCCGAGACTCTGCTGCAGGAGAAGGAAATGCTAGAGAGGGGGATGGAAGAGAGCAACAGGTTGGAGGCATATGGAAAGCATCTCATGAAATCCCTCGTAAATGAGGTGGGTTCGAACAAATTTCTAAATCAGGGCTGGTACCCAAGTTCAACTTACAACATAGCTTACACTCTGAGAAATTTGTCCGCTCTTATTCCTCGGCGGCCCCGCGCGGCACCGCCGAGGAATAAGAGCGGATAAATTTTTCCGAGCAAGCTTATTTTGACTTTATAAGTGACTTACAAGGGTTGTAAGTTGAACTTGGGTCCCAGCCCAGATTATTATTTACTGAGGCTTCAATAGAAAATGGAATTTGAACTTAGAAAAATTTAGAAATCGAGATTCATTTTTTCTATATCGCAAGTAAAACTTTCCCAAGTTAAAAAATAAAAATTAGAGCCGAGACGTAATTCGAGATCGAAATTGATTTTCAAATATCTAATCGTTTCACCCTAGTAAAACTAAAATCCCACTCAGCTCTGATGGCTTTCAAGCCTTTAGTAGTGTGATTTCAGCAAGTAGTCAATCCACCAATCAGGCAGCCCTTGCCTCGTCCGTCTCTGATGATCGAACCGCCCAAGAAACGCTACCGAATCGTGTCCGGTCTGCAGCCGGGCTCACGCACTCAGCTCCGTCTCACTCTCGCTTCGCCCACTTCCGTTGTCCCCGTTCAAATGCTGCCTTCCAATAAAGGTTTGTAAACGTTTCGAAGATTACTTTGCATAATATTCATATCTTTTTGATATTCGAAAACTATTGAATGCATGATATTTTGCGCTAAAATGTGCGTATTTGGCATTTGTATTCACTATTCACAAAATGGCATTTCAGGTCGAAAATCTCGAGGTGGAAAGACAGATCGATCGAGCCACAGCCCTGGTCCAATGCAATTCCTCCCATCCAGCGACTCGGCAGATTCGCCTTCTTCTTCCAAAATTCAGCTTCCCGAATCTGTTGCCACGTAAGAATTTTAGCATTTTAAAAACTGATTCCAAGATTCAATTTTTGGAATAATTGGGCATTATCTCAATGTATTAGACCCCAATTACTACATAGATTTATTGAATAGACTTTTAAATAAAACGCAGGACCCGCGGATCGTGTGTCATTTTTGGAGACGCAGATCGGATGTTGGTGTCAAATTTTGAAAATAAAAGAACATGTCTGTTATATTGAACTGATGATCGGTCATTTTCAGTGCCAGTGTGACTGTGCACGCTAGCGATCAACCACTAGACTTGCAGCAGCTGATTCAGGGAGTGATCAAAACAGAGCAAGTCGACAATGAACTCGACTGGATGAGTCAGGCATCGGGTGAGGACTCGCAGGAGGAGTTGAAGGAGCAAATCGCTATTCTTTGGTAGGAAATAGTGCGTGTTCTCTCTAAAGTGACATTTTCAGCTCGGGTTTGTCGAACAAAACCCCGCAATGCGGCAAGTGCAAAGAAGTGCTTAGGAAGGGATCGCCAGATGAGCACGTGTTCTTCCACATGTGGAGTGACGATAAAAAGGTCGAATTTTTTAAAACTTACCTAAAAAGAAACTTTGACCACAAATCAAGGTAAAGGCGGAGCGAAAGCTTTGTTCCGAAGAGTCGAAATTTCGCTTCAAGTTTGGCACCATTTTTGTTTAGATTTTGAACAACCTATAAGAATTCCAATATCCTATCGACTTCTTTCAATCTAGCTTTGAAACAATGACTTTCTAAATCTTTGTTTTATTTGCAGATGGCTCGCTACGTCTGTTCGTTCCCCAGTTGCAGTGTGGGCTGTCACATCTCCCAACTCGTTTCGATCCACATTCAGCACGAACATTCAGGGCCTGTCAAGTTCAACGTCATCGACGCTCTCAACTCACAAATGATGGACGTCTTCAGGGTATAAATCACATGGTTCCTTACTCGATGCAATTTCAACGAAAGATTACTAATCTAACGCTTTCATCAGTGATCCATTTCAAAAAGTATTCAAAATTCTCATTCTTGATAATATCATGAAGATCGCTTTTCTAACAATTTACAGGGAATCCATTTATCAGGGTTTCAGTTTTGAAATATTCTAACAGTGGTATCATGCAGAAGATTCGTCTTTTTGAAAATTTGCTTTTCAGATGACATTCGACGAGTGTTTTGCCCATCTTCAAAATGCCGATTCGAAGGAAACTGAAGAAAATGCGGTTAACACGAGCCTCATACAGGTAGACCATTTGACATAATTAGAGAGCAGAAGTTGCCAGATTCGTTTAATTCTTTATTTGTCGTTGAAACGACGAGAAGTTGCCACAATTATCTTAACTTTTCTGCAAATCCAATGTTTTCTCAATTCAATTCTGGCAACTTCGTCGTTTTCTAGCGATCTAAATTTGATTCAAAAACTACGAGTTGTAGAAATCACACAAACAGACTTGGGATTTTTTAACCGCAGCTGCAGTTGCGGTTGGGAAAATTAACACAAAAAAGCCAAGTCTGTACACAAATCTTGACTACTTTGATGAAGACACTTTAATTTCATCAGTATTTTAAGCTCTTGATCTAACGTGATCAGAATAAATTATTCATCCAAACTAGAATAAAACTATTAAAGCATGAGAATTAAATAGATTCTAGCAACTTCGGTATTCTACTAATTTGTTTTATTCAGTGTTCTTAATTCTGTTTCAGGAAATGCGGAGCAAGAACCGTCTGGCGACTCTGATTCGAGGTGATTTCCCCGTCAACGAGACTCGAGTCGTCAACTGCACTGTTTGCAACGTTGCTCTCGACAAAAAGCCCACCTACGTCCTCAATCATGTTAGTTTATTCCATTGGTTTATATTCGAATTTATCATCTTTATACACCTTTTTTTTTATTAATTTTTCAGCTTTTTTTCTAATCACGAAATGAATTCCATTCATACATAATTTTCATTTCTTTTCTTACGCCTTTTCTACTCTAACATACCTTTTTCAATCATAATTTCTTTCAGTGAAATAATTCAAAAAAAAATTTCGATAACGATTTTTCAAATGTTTTTTTTCCAAATTCTCATTTTAATTTGAAAATTACACATTTGCATTGCAGATATCAGCGCATATGCTAAAATCGTTCAAGAAAATTCGTTTCTCGTGCAACGTGTGCGACTACAACTGTGCAGTGCAATCAACCATTCAGACCCACGGAATGAAGTGCCACAGTAACGCTAACTGCTTTCAGGATCATATTAATGTAAGATCAATTAGAGATTACCAGCAAGCAAATGACATTTCAGGAATGGGATCTGGAAACGGTCAAGAAATGTTCAATGGTAAAACATGCTTCAATTTTCTTTCAAATTCAAGAATTTTTAGATGTGCTTTGGAAACGAAACGTTTCTCCTGCAAATCATGCCGCAGAAGTGGATCCATCATCAGCCTGAACAGAATGGCGATTCGAAAAATGATGGGGAAATTCCGGAGAAGAACGATGAGAAACGAGAGGATCGCAACATGACGGTAAACATTTATTATTTTATGCCGACAGTTGAATTGAATGAGAAGCATAATTTTATTTAAAAGTTTTCATCCGACTAATCTTGGCATATTCAAAGTTTTCTTCTGTTTAGTTTATGAAAAATGAAAGACAACTCAACTAAATCTCTAAGAACTCTTGCTAAACACCTCTTTCTAGTGGATTAAGTAAATTTCGAAAACAAAAATATTCGTTTTCAGCCCACATCTTCAAATTCGTCCTCTGCAGTGTCCCCTCTGCCACACAGCAATCGGCCGAAAATGGCAGGCAGGAAGAAGGAAATCGTGGCCCTGCACTGCGGCATGTGCAAGCAGCAGGTCTATGCCAATCAGACTAATGTAAGAGAATTTCTATTTTCTTTCTTCAACTTATTCTCAAATAGTCGAAAAATTCTACAATTCATCTGATTTTAGCCATGAATTATGTAATTTTTGTGAAAATTATTAGACATATGGATTATCTTAAATTTTTTCGACAACCAACAAATTTTCAGGACATAATAACTCACCTCACCTTGCACCTGCACTTGGACATGAATCTGTCTCGCTACAGATGCAAAACATGCGGTTGGAAGAACCCGATTCGCTCTGAAGTGGCCAACCACTGCATTCTCACTCACGGAGTCAATTTGTGCTTTGATGATCTGATAATGGTAAATCTACCTTTTCGTTTCAACCCTCGATTTTACAAACTTGTTACCGGTTCAAAGATAACTACTATTAAGAGCAAATTTACTTGTTGATTCATTTTTCCAACTCAAAATAAGCTCTGAAGACTGACTTTTCACAATGATTTTTTTTTTATATGAGCTGAAACCAAACATGCATCTTTTATAAATTATTACTTGCAGAATTGGGACCTGCAAACCATCAAAACGATCTCAGAGTTGTGTTTCAATGACGGGGAAATAATCTTGGAGGGAATGCCTTTTAAGTGGCGAACGAGACATCTGCTGAAGAATTGGGATGATGGCAGAGTGAAGAAGGAACTGAAGCCGAAAGAAGAAAAGCCCAAGAAGCAGATCAAGGAGAACGGCGAGAAGAGAAGATCTAAGAGGGTATGAGAATTTTTGATTATCACATTGCATGATGAATACTATGTTTAATTGTGTACAAAATCCTGAATTTGAAACACGATACACAATACCAAGCTTCTTTGAATCAAATCTCATAAATTGATGATCGAAATGCAATTATTCTTGGAAAAAAAAACTTCTTATCCTTGCAGATCTCGAAAGCATCGAATTCTGAAAAGATGAGGACTTCTGATGAAGAAGAGAAGATGGTGGATAAAAAGGAATTGGAAGTGCGAAACTCGAAGGGAAGGTCGGAATCTGGGATGAATAAACAGAAGTCGGCAAGTTCAACCACGCGCAAGAAGAAGAACATCACTCTCCCGTGCAAAATCTGCAACAAGACATTCAAGTTCCTCGACTCCAATCATCTTCTCAGGTTTATAAGTTTCTTTTATTTTCATTTTTGATTTTTTTAAATTTCAAAATGAGTTGTTATCCACTCTACAAAAATATGTTTCCTAAGAATAGTACGTGTGAACTTCAATTTCAACAAAAACAAGTGAAAGATAACTTTTCGACGAGGGACAATATTTGGCGATGCATTTATTAATTTCAGACACGTATCGAGTCACATGAAGAAATTGTTCGATATGGATCGGTTCAGATGCAGTCTGTGCGAATATTCGACTCCGAACAGGGACAACATTCTCCAGCACCTGTTGGATGAGCACGACACGGGCAAGGATGGAATCATCGATGATTCGGTTGTGAGTTTGATTTTCTTTTATAATTACATTTAGGTTACTGATTTTTTCTTGCATTTTCTATATCATTTTATAATTTCAAGATTCCATTTACATTCGAAATTATCCTCACTTTATTGACGAGAAAATTACGATGATAATCTAGGCTTGAGAATTTGCTCTTTCATTATTTTTAGTTTCCAGTTTTGATATACACGTTTTAGAACTGGAAAGACGACAAGATCCAAGAGGCTTCTGAACTCTGCTTCGGCGAGCCTGGACTGCTCTTCGAACTGCTTCCTAGAAGGATTTCACAGGGGTCGAGGAATGAGGCTGTAAGATTTTCAAATCTTTTACCATTAGTAAGCATATGAAGTTGAAAATTGGGATTCTTCAAAAATGCGTGATGATGTTCTAGTTTCGAAAAGATGATCATGATCAAATAAGAACTTATCGTCCGGATTACCAAGTTATTAGCTATCTGAAATTTTTTTGTTCAAAATTTTCTTTCTTCTATTTTATAATCAAGAATGTCAATTTTCACTATTTTTATGATGGTCATCTTTCAGCGCAACACAGCAATGCCAGAATTGTCCCTGAATAGTGAGCAGGAAGCCACCTCTCAGCATCTTTCCCCATCTCTTCTGGCCACAAACTGCCACTCTCCTCCAACTGCCACTGTCTTCATCGAGCCATCCACGACAAAGGAAATCCATCTCTTCGACATTCTTAACAGGGCTGGATAATCAGGAAATGTATGGTAACATAATTTATATATTTATACAAATTTATTTAGCCAAGGAATAGTTTTTTTAGAAAAGATCTTTATATCAAATGTTTAATTTAGAACTAATTTTCCTGAAAAGTTTATATCTTTCATTTTGGCAATAACATTCAACTTTATCAAATGTCCATAGATTTTTTCGAAGTTAGATATTTATTCCACCTAGAAAGATTTTGCGCCATTTCCTTGAAAAACAAAGTTGTAATCGATGTAGGAATATTTAGAAAAATTACAATTTCAATAGAACTTTCAAGAAAAAATGTTACTGAAGTTCCACATTCGGTTTCAACTCAACTCATCCATAGATAAGACAAAGTGGTAATTATTATTTCAGGGATAATCTTTGCAACTCATCATAATTTTCATTTTATTATCCGACGTGACTATTTTATCATATCATCCATTTTTGACTAGTATTCATGTTACACCCGTTATTCCAATATTTTGGAGAATAATTCTAAACTAATAATCATATTTTCATAATTACCTCCAAGGTATTGAATTTTCATTCTTGTATGCTCATCTCGCCGACAAACTTACTTAGCCATTTTACTTGACACATTCCGGTTATTTCTTGGGAAGAGCAATAAAGTTGTTGATAAACTGAATTTTTGGAGAAAAAGTTGAAGGGTTTGATAAATGGTTATATTCCAGATTCCAGATATCTAGTTCGTTTTTAGGTCATATAAAATACTCCAACCTTTCTTGAAGATCCCAGAACATGCCGAAACGACGACATTCCGTTGAAGTAAAGGGGGAAACTCCGGATGTAGAAGATGGAGGCCAGGCAAATGGAAGCGGAGTGGTATGATCTAACTTGAAAATATTTTAAATTTGAAATAAAAATGATCTAGTAGATGCAAAATCATTACAAAATATTCAGGCTTCGAAGATTGATCAACTATTTAAGCAAATTAAGCTGAAGAAATTTGCTTGCGTCGCTGTTGTAAACTCTCCTCCGAAAAGGAAACGTAATATTTATCGGCAACTTATTTCGAATTAACACTTCAAAATTCCAGGAGGTAGACCACCGAAAGTCAGTGGAAGATTGAGAGAACCACCGATAAGTGGCGAAGTGGCCGCTCCAAGCACTTCGACTGAAACCAACGAGAAAATCTGTCTGGAATTTTTTGTGAGTGTTTATATTTTAATTATAAACTAGTTTATAGTTTGATTGTTACAATATTGGGTGGTCCATAATTATAGCGGCACTAATTCAGCTCATTAAAGCCTCTTCTGCAGAAGGTTATTCTATACTTTCATAGTAAATTCGAAATCTATTTTCTTGAATTGAGAAGGAAGAATAGCGAACAATTGATGATCGTGCTCAAATTTAACACGTACAGAATGAACATATGCCCTATTATTATTGCCCACCATATGTTTGTGACAAATCACTGAAAGCGATTGATTACATTTGCAGCACACCACTTTGATCACACTTTTGGAGCCGAATACTTTTTACGATGAGAAATATCAGCGGCCTTTAAAATTCTGCAGCATCTGCAAGAAGACTTTCATCTGCAAAAATGAGGTTTGGAATTCAGTAGCGAATAAAAATACCCTTTCTTTTAGGAAATTTGATGTATCTGGTCTGGACAATTTTAGTGATCAAACCCAGCTCTATACTGACAATGTTTTTCGACTGATTTTTACTTTATACGTGCAAAATTCCACCAAGATAGAATAACTAAAATCGTCAAGCCGGGGGTGTGCGACAGTCAAAATTTTTAAAATCCGAAATCGGGAGTGATTTTTTACTTTTGAAAAAATTCGAACCCGAATGATTTTCTCTAAAATTTTTCGAAACCTAGATCTGAACTTTCGAACCTATAAAATGGCGAAAATATTCAATTCTCGAAACCGATACCGAAACTTTCGCACACTGAATTAAGACCAGTCACGCAAGGTTTTTCGATGATCTGATACTATGTAAACGACTATATGCCTCTTTCTCTCATTTTCCTTTGAGTCAGA
Organism: Diploscapter pachys; assembly: GCA_002287525.1. NCBI lineage: Eukaryota > Metazoa > Nematoda > Chromadorea > Rhabditida > Rhabditidae > Diploscapter > Diploscapter pachys. The sequence continues at coordinate 4,145 of LIAE01007888.1, read as the reverse complement.
GAACTTTGCCAGAATGTCATTTTATGAATTTCAGCGAATGTTCTCTCACTTCCTGATGCACTTGGCCCAGTACCTGCCCGGGAATCGCTACAAATGCACGATGTGCGGTCATTCGGCTGCTTTTCGGAAGCTAATCATCGCTCACTCAAACAAATACCATCATCGGCCTGACGCTTTCAAGGATAGATTCGATGTAAGCAAATTATTTATGATTATTGAGCGAGAACTTAATTTAATTATATTTCAAAATATACGAACTCTTGAAGATAATACCAATTAAATTCGACACGCCAAATTCTGTTTCGATTTCAATATTTAAAACTGAATCGACTTCTATTATCATTTGCATTTCTTCTATTTCGGTATTGAAATGAAAAATTTGTAAAGTGTTAATTTTTTTCTTTTGACATAAATTTACTCAGTTTTGCGATATGGAGTTTGTGGTAGCTGTGTCGAAAAAGTGCTACGGAGATCCCTTCTTCGCACTGCATCGGATGCCCGACACTTGGATGTACAAGGATCAAGTTCCTCACCAAATAGTCAAAATTGTAAGAAACATCATTTCATTCTGTATCATTTTTAAGCTAAATTGAAGTTTGGTTAACTTCTTATGAATATTTTGCACTTCGAAATATTTAGTAACTAAGATATAACGTGCACAACGTGACAGTAATTGAATACACCATTAGATTTTCCTTGCTTATTTTGACTACACTATTTGTATTCAGAATAAAATGATTCAAAATGTCAAGATATTTCTTCATTATCGAAATAATTCGACTCAACTATTTGCAGTTTTTGCCTAAGACAATAATTTCAGGCTGAAAATCTTGAACATGATGCAACTGATATTGGCTCTGGGAATAGCAAAGTGAAATCTGAAGTGATGGACCCAGAATATGATGTGCCAGCTCAAAACGGGAACCTTTTTCATAACGATAGTGATTCTAAAGTCAAGAAGGAAATTGAAAATGATGAATAAATTTTTGCATCATTTAAAAACGTAATTGTTGTCTTCACTGTACAAAGTTAAATGATAAATTTGTATTCAATCAGTCTGCGTGCTATATGTCTAAAAATTTTGATTTTACAAACATTGAGGCCTATGATTCATAAATTATGAAATTCATGCGCAATCGTGATTAAACAACGCTCTTCTTCAATTTTTCCTATCATCTTTATTCCGATTGCAAAACCATCGAAAATTGTAGGATTAGTTGATGATTCATAATCGATACAAATGCGACCAAAGATTATACCTCGTTTATTATCAGCCAAATCCGCGAATAATAAGGCGATTAGCCGCACTTTGACAGGGAGGTACAGTCTAATAATGACAAAAAGCTGTAAATTCGCCCACAGATAGGAGAATTTTAGAATTCCGCAATAAACTCTATTTTTGACGCAGTTCTTTCTTCTGAATGTCAATTCTGTAAGCATGAAAAGTTATTTATTTGTCTTGCTAACTATTTTTTCGTATAATTTATGGACTGACGCTGCATGTTCGTAGAATGTAAGATTTATTTTGACGATTTAGAAAAATCACTATAATGCATTAGCTCACGAAAAGTCTGAAGCGTTGTATGAAATTTTATTCGTTTCGTTTGTCGGGTTATGTCAAAACGATTGGGATGAACCTTGTAGAATTTGAGGGTCACATCGAATAGAAATTATTCGCCAAGTTTTATCCAGATCTTTTCGGCAAAAATAGACAAATATATGTGGAAATCAGACATCATACCATTCCAAACTTTACGTTGGTAAATGTCTTCAGCATAAAAGATCTTTACCAAAATTGAAAAGCAGAATAAAGATTTTGACTTAGAATTGCAATAGATGGTCGGCTGATAAGTCGAAGCTTAAAGTGCATCTCGTTTCCCACACCCACGATGATCTGGGCTGGCTGAAGACCGTCGATCAGTACTTCTATGGAGCAAAACCAGAAATCACTCCTGCTGCTGTGCAATACATTTATGACACTGTCATTGAACAATTGCTGATTGATTCCACTAGGAGGTAGAGCATCGAATGAGATAGTACAAATTCTTGAACAAAATTAAATTAATGATTCTAGCTGCATCGCCGCTGTTTCTACGATGACAAGTTGGGTGTAGATGAAGCGCTGGATGAGCCTGGAAATGACGGCAAAGGACTGGTGGTCAGAGGAACTCGTCGAATCGTCATCGGATCCGCTCAAGTAAGCTTCGTTTTTTTTTTTTAAATATTTTTTACCAAATTTGTGATAGAAATGGAAATTTTATAATTTAACAGCGCTGTTCATGCTTCTGAAATTTCAAATTGAACTCACGTTCCCAATTATACTTTCTTAATTTATTGCACAGCTTTAAAATAAATCTGAAAAATTAAGTCTTCTAAATATACGAATGATTCGCTAAAGTTAGTGAATTCATCAGCACCTTTATAACCATTTCTTCACTGTTGTCAGCATGAATTGTAACAATAGAATCTAAATAAAAGATCTTGTAGACGGCTGCATCACTGCATAGACCTCTGGCTCTGGAGACATTTTACAAGCCCGTTATTGCTTACTCTACTGGTGACGCGATTCAGCCTGTGAAGGTAGTGTAAATCGTAAAAAGTATTGCAGTTGTTTAATTTTAGTTCACGAATTTGAAAACAAATATAACTGTGCCGAAAGAGATCAATATTCTATCGATTGAACCTTGGGACAACAATATGGTGCTGTTGAGACTGGAGCACATTTATCAGAACTCAGAATTGGCCACGTCGAATAAACCCGCTTATATTGATCTAACTGTAAATAGCAAAAGCATTTCATGAGAAGTGATTTAATTCCAGAACATTTTTGACGCCTTTGACGTGAGAGATGTCAAAGAAGCGAGTCTGGATGGTAATAAAGATCCAATTCAGCTGTCGATTCACAATCAAGCAAACGCTTTCGGTATATTTTTACATATTCAATTCGTCATTTCGAAATATCCTTCAGATCCTAAAAACGTGTCAATTTATCCAACGGAAATCCGAACCTTCGTAATGAAGGTTCACTGGAAAGGAACTCCCGATGACAGCCTTTGTGCACTCAGAAATCTGTTCATCCCCTTCACAGTATTGTTGGTCTTTATATTTGGACAAGTTTAACTTTTTGTACCAAATCATAATAAAATACATTTGTGCTCATTTGATGTTGCCAATGAAATGAAAAAGTGTCTTGAAGTAGAGTTCAAGTTAGATACTTTCTTCCAAGTTTTGGTTCTGAAAGTAATCGAGTAAGAATATGTTTTTTTTACATCTATATTCCGTATCAATTTCGATATTATGTTGACTTACAGTCTAGCATTTGGTGTAAACATAATTATGAAAGAAAATCCAAGTCCGGTTACAAGCTATGTATTCGAACAGATCACTGATCTTCATATTCACATTTGACGAGACTACAATTTGTGTTGACTCGCTACATCGTTGGTGACATTCGAATTGATGGTCACAGCATCGAGTGATGATTGTAGTTTATCAGAAACAGAAACTGACAGTGAGAGAGGAAGACCTCTGCAGCAAGTCAACCTTTCCTCTGCAATCATCAATCGACCAATTTCTCTGCCCTGACACTACAACTTTTCTCATCTAAAGACGTCTTTCTTCTAGTCATTCTTCGAAGTCGTTTCCCTGCCAAATATTTTCTTCCAAAGAGAAAATGATGACAAGTGAGAGTTCTCTGAATTCGTCTTTGATACAAAGAACTTTAGAGATATGATAAATGATCTCACTGAATTTCGATTATCAAATGACGAAATACTAAAAATCAGAATTTGAAAACTAATTTTGGGAAACGTGATAGGTTGTGATAGTTTGTTATTTGATCTCTTGAACTGAAAGATCGGGAATATTGTTGAAGACACAAATGTAGCAAGATAAAAAGTGAAAATTAGAGTTTGCAGAAAATTTACGATAATTCAACGATTCGAGAAATTATTTTGACGTAACTTCAGTAATTATGCAATGCACATTTCGAATTGTTAAATTTGTGCATAAGTGATTTCGTCGTAATTCATCGATTCTTGATAATCGAGACTGCTACTTATAATGATAGCTATTTTGTAAAGGGAATTAAAATAGATAAACATCGTTGTCATTTGATTTTACATTGATCATAAACCATGAAAATA
>LIAE01007886.1:0-28431 GCA_002287525.1 Diploscapter pachys | reverse complement strand
CCCTTCTCCTATTCCAAACATATAAGATAATTGCAATCGTTATTAGTAGCCAAACTATTGCAGTAGCAGCTAAATCGGATAATTTGCATTGAAACTTAGTTTTAAAGATAAATTGATATAAATGCTACTATTATCTCCTGGTGTTAATCGTGCATTGCTAGATTAAAATTGGTCTTTTTTTAAATAAAAGATGAACTTTCATAATACTAAAATGGTCTTCAAGACAAAGACTACGATATACCAAATACCAAGAGTTTTTATTTTATTTTATTTATTTTTCATGTCACTGCTCCCTCTAAGCATACCTATAATTATAAATTTATCGGTTTTGCTTGAAGTTCTCGAAGTCGTTGTCATTAGTTCTGTTGAAGTCATCATGGTTGTGTTCGCTAAATCGGAAATGTAAAAAAGTACTTGTATCTATGAGATAGCTGTTTATAAAGATAGAAGGAAAGGACACCCTCGAGGTTTAACTATGTGCCTTTGCATCTCTGCACTCTGCTCTCTTTATTTTTTCTCAGTATCGATGCGTCGAGCTCGCAGATACATGTCCCTCCTTTCAATGCAAACGTTTATCTTCTGTAAATAATGGAAAGTACTAATTCAAAATGTACGTTCAGGCAAAGGATCATGTTGACAAAAGACTTGGTCAACCGGGTAATGATCTTCATCGTTAGCTTCCGCATATCTGTTCCACATCATCCAAGAGCCATTATAACATCCTGCATATGGCCCTTCATCATCCTGGTAATAGCAATGTGTTGGTTCATTTATGTAATGGGCAACTAGCCTCGATGATGATGAGCAACTTATCGCCATCCTGAAAAGAACTAATATTTTCACGTCTTATTTATTCGGTACCATATTATTTTCACGCCACACAAAGGATATTGCATATATTTTGCATTTCTCCACTCTTTGACTCAAACCCCAAGAAATAACATACACGATGAGGAAACGAGAGGTATAACAAAGGAAAAGGAGAGAGAAATAGCGTGGATAAATAAGGACGAGGCGCTTTCGAAAATGAGTTGCAAATAGGGCTTAAAATTTTGGATACTTTAGACATAGGCACGAGTACCAAATTTCGGTCGGACACGAGCACTGAAAACAGTGTAGTGTCCGTGTCCAATGCTTCAAGCCCTGGCTGCAAAGGGTATGCAGTGTCCCTGTTGTGACGTAAAAATTATATTCTACTCACCCGCAAACATTATTAAAAGTCGTATTGGTAATGCTGTAAGGACTAATGATGCTTGTTTTATTACATGGTAATCGAATTTTATCAGTGTCCTTAAATAACTTTCATAGTTAAATTCATAAAAATTTTATCAAATAGCTTCTTTGTTCATACTCCAGGAGCTAAAATCTCCAGCGGTGTCGAACATGCTGGACAGCTAGCTAAGATTTATTTACTAATTCCATTTATGATATCATATTTACTCGCTATTATCTCCCAGTTCAGAGTTTCCTTTGTCTCTAGGCAAAAAGGAAGGTGTGGCGAAGCCTTTCCTCTTTATCCTTCCGCGTCTTAACCGTGCTCTCTTCATTTTCTACACTATTTTCATTCGCGTATTGCGTGCGGCTCGCATCAACGCCTTTGCCCAGAAACAGGAATTCCGATCTCAGGAATAATGGAGAGTAAGCTTACTTTCATCGCTTATGTAGCAGAATGCTTGATCAATGGGTGCGAAAGGCTTCTCATCGATAGTGATAAACCATGTCGAGTTTATGCATTCGAAGTAAAAGCTCACGAAAAACGAAATGCAATTGTCCTGTTCAACTGCATGGGCCGCGACCAAGCCCCACGCATGATCATAACATATAAATCGTTTCCTGCACTTGTTAGTTACAGGAAAATCTGATATATCACCAGGGTTGCAAATTTTTAACACGATTCAATACTCGACACGACACGATTGGCAATCGTGTATACACGGTTGGAAAATACACAACACGATTGATAAACGTGATAAAAGTGGATTAAGTGGGATAAGCTCGGATATGCGGGGATTAAGCCTGGATTTTAGGATATCAAGCCGGATAAAGCCGGGGTATGGGGATCAATAAATTTTAGTGGGCGTCTTTTGCAGCAGGCTTTACTCGGTCCAATACCGCTTTATCCGGCTTGATATCCTAAAATCTGGGATTAATCCCACTTAATTCGCTTTTATCACGTTTATCAATCGTGTCGTGTATTCGTCTTGTATTGTGTCGTATCGTGCAAAAAGTTACAACCCTGTATATCACCGGGAACTATTGCTGATGAATTTATATTGGCGCATTTCGATTCATTACGCTAAATCAGCAAGACTATCATATTATTGGTGCCGAAATCTGGGAGGTGCATAGTGGTGCAGTTATCTTTAGTGGCTAGAGAATCGAGAAATAACATGGGAAAAAGCGTCTAAAATCATTCATTCTCGCTTCATTTTCGACCTCCCAGATTTCGGTATTGACGATAAAAATCATCAAGGGAATTGTAAATTTAAAATAAACATTGCGAAAAATTTTTTAAAGAAAACATTCTATATCATAAATCATCAACGATTTGCATATATGAAAAATGATAAAGTTTTTAAACAGTTTTAATATCGACATACGTTATCTGGCTGCACAATAGGCAACGGACCTTTGCACGAAGAGCATGGATCTAAATAATTGCAATTATTTCATTCTAAAAATTCGATTTAAAAAAAACCATGTTAGAATTTTCATTATTACTCACCACCATAAATTTCGGATATCGTTATGATTAAAATCCCTATAAATAAAATATGTGCGATGGTATAATTTGCCATAATGTGGATATCCAAGATGAATACAAATGCACAAGTACGAATGATCTTATTTAACTATGCTATCTAAACTTACTTTTAAAAATATCTTGAAGTTTATATGCTAAAATTCTAGAATTGAGAAATACGATAATTTTACGAAAAAAATGTTTGGAATTCATTTTTCAAGCTGTTGTGTTAAGTAAAGTAATAAATGGAAAAATGTTTTTTTTATTATTTTGCAATTGTAAATAGATTTAATTTAATGCTAACCTCAAAAAAGACTTTCGAATTTATTTTATAATCCGTAAGATTCATTTCTTATTGTAAAAAATAAAGAATTATTAGAAAATAATAATTTGATACTGTCTATTGAAAAAAAAGAATCACAAACACATACAATTCGTGTTACATAAAAGAGAAATCAGCCAGTTTTATTATGAATGTCCAAGTCCGTTTTTCAACATTAACGCTCTGATAATCCTTACACTTTAAAAAGGTGATAATCAGTTTATTTAGTGCCAAAAAGCCTAACTATTTCACATTGATAGCGATATGAAAAGAGTCATATTTTATGACGAAATGTTCTGAGATTATTTTTGAATTAAATATACTAAAACCAACGTGCTTTATGGAAATGCCAATTTTATAACGAAACATATATAAAATAAAGTTTAACGGCAAACCAATGTTTTTGTTATGTTTTAAATGTAATAATATGGAAATGAAGTTTTGAAATTTACTGTCCAAACGGCACTTTGCAATAATTAGTCATTGAACTTAAAAAACTCTGGAGCTCATACGAATGTGAATCCGAGATCGGTTCTGAAATAAAGTTGTTCATCATATCCATCTACACAACATACTGGAAGGACGATTTTTTCCAACTTCATTTACGCGTAAAGGCAGTACGGGCCGAAAAGCACACAATCATGACGCGAAAAGTGCGCATTTCCACAAAAATCGATATTAAAAAAGATCTTATTTTATTGCCTAATAATCTATAGATTAAATGCCGTTCAATAAAAAAAGAATTATCGAATTTGGTTTAGAAATAAGGAAGTTATGAATTTTTTAAGTCAAGTTAGGCAAAAACGAGTAATAACAACTCTTCGAAAAAGTGGTATTTCTCTGCTAGCGGGCAGTCTATAGGAAAACGGTCAAGTGTTTCAGAAACTAGAAGACCTGGGCTGCTTCCCAGTATAAATAGCTCATGGAATCTGGCACGTTTAAAAAAATGAAAAATGAATATGATATTTTCCATGTTTTACTACTTGCATCATAACTTCCTTATTCGGTGTCATTTCAACGAGGCCTTTTCAGAATCGTGGAGAAGAGATCAAAACAAACATTTTTATACTAAATTTGATTTTTTTCATGCAGAACAACGCAAATAGAATTTCCCGGAACAGGCGGAATAAGTGGTCGAATCGGGTTTTAGCCGTCAGATTCGTCATAAGCGTAATTGAAAACTCCCAAAGACAAAAATCAGCTCGAAATTTGAGGATTGATTTCTTGGGTACCACCCTCTATTAAAAAAAGACAGTTTTACGAAGAACGTGTCATATAGCCTAAAGACTAAATTGAATCATCCTATATCTTGAATTAGTTTATCAAAGTTCTGTTCTCCATTCGTGAGTTACAGAGGCAAATCTAAAGTGTATCATGAAGAAACGGAGAAAAAGATAAAATCCCTACGTCCATCTACTTGGTTGCCCAAAATGAGGTACATTTCCATCGAACGGATCATTATTCCAATCGAAAACAGGCAATGGATCGTGGGTTGGTCCGGCTATTGCCGTGAATTGCAGAGATTTAATCAGATGGGAGTTTGTCACCTAAGATATGAATATGAATTAGAAAATCAAGAAGAATGCGTGACACATAAATCAACAGATATCATAGAAATGAGTGAGGACAACATTTTTGCAAGACCAAAACCATAAAAACTGCAGACTTGATAAGGATGAACTAAAGCGAATGTTTGAAACTGAAGCAAAATTTCACCCAATCATGGTCATAATTGCATCGTTAAAAATCTCACTTTAACATCAGTGCCTCCCTGATCATCAAAACCCAAATCATCGAAGGGGTAAATTCCATTCTTGTCGTTCAAATCATTGCGACATGAAATTGCATTGTCTGAGGAATAAGGGGGTGTGCAATTGCAACGACACAGGGGATCTTCCTTGAAATTATTCGACCTAGGAGTAAAATATATTTTAGATATATAGAATTTTATAATTACCTCATCAATCTGATCATACTATCCATATCAACCACATTTTTATGATCTCTAGCAAATATTTTCCCGCGCGGCGCGCCATCATGGCTAAAATTTGTCACTCTTAAAATTATGAGAAATGCAATTATAGCTAACCTAAACCAATCTCCCTTATTTTTAACAGTAGTTGGCATGTCCATCGCTATTTGAATCTTCGGGAAATATCTAGAGAAAAATTATAAATTTATCAAATTAAAAAAATATATATATTACGCTCTATTGTAGTTAGGCCAGTAGGTAGAATTTAGAAGATGGCCAGTCATATCACGATGCTCCGTTATCAAGCTAAAAGGAATATTCATTTTAGCATTTTTTTAATGAAAGCATACGGTAATTGTTCAAGAACATAAATGAGTTCAGAATCTTGCATCCTCTGTCCACTTTTGAATTTCTTGTAATCAACAATAACCCATTGATTATTGTAAGTGCCAGAATTATGCTTCGCAAAAATATCGATCCATTCTTTGACCGTCGAAGCAGTACGTTGAGCTGCCTAAATTATTACAAAGTAGCAAAAATGATGGTTTATTTTCAAACCTGTGTACGAATCCAAGATGGAATTGTCTGTGGCGTAATGTAATTATTCAGAGTTTCGTTGTGATTCGTTATGGTTGTCTCTAGAATAGCAAGACGAGCTGAGGTGACAATGAAGTCGTCAATAGAGGAAATCGTTCCTAAAACGTAAGACATTTTCGATATGAAGATTTTAGAGAATATACTAATTCTTCAAAAATAATCAGAATAAATCTATGAAGTCAATAGAAAAGTGCAGGATGCTATAAAATCCTATTCAAATGACATTTCACTTCATGCTTGCAACACGCGACTTTTAATAGTAAAATGTAAACCTATCGTGGTCCAAGTATTTGTATCGATCATTAGCGGCATTATCATCAAAATTTCGATAGGATTTTAAGTAATAGCGCTCTCCAAACACTCACGCAAATCTATCATTTGCTATAAATGAACGTTGGATAGTGTAATTATGGTGCGCTCTGTATTTTGTTCAGCATAAATTCAAATGGTTTGGGTTTTTCAGTTAAAACTTTATGAGACCTTTCTAATCAAACAAAATTATTCAAAAAATACCCGGATATCCACTGAATGCATATGTTTGACCAGCATTTCCCGTTTTAAATTTGTATTTCTTCTGCATTCGAAGCATCGTTGAATATGACATCCAGGTGACATGAGCAAAGAAGAGGTCGGAATGATCAGGGAGAAGCTAGACAGTCGTTAAAATTTCTGAAAAAGAGGAAATAATCAACCTTGACTAAAGCAGAACAATGGCCGTTATTCTTGTTGAAGAGTTTGTGAGGAACCTTCGGCTTCTTGAATTTGTAGCGCAAGTCTTTCAGATCGCCATGCAATTGCAACATCCTATTTTCAAATTTTCTAAAACATTTAAAAGGATTCGTTTTCATACATCAACGGCTCAATGACATATTCCTCCGAGTCACTAAGAACATCGAGATCCAACTCGAATTTTAACCGAGGTTTCCGATGATAATAGGCATCTTGAATGCCTTTGAATTGGAATAGAGTTAGGGCTATCTGAAGCTAGCATTTTGTAGTTTAAAAATGAATTCTATCGTCAATTTAAAGAGTAGTTCCGTACTCTAGTCTTTTCTTTTACAGTAACCTTTGTGGGTGTGGCAATACGATATTCAAAAATGTGATATCTCAAACCGAAAAAGCAAAGACGAAAACTCGTCTCATTCCCACTTTTCATCGCCAAACTATACTGACGTCTTCAGAATTTCCCAAACAATTTTGTATTTAGGGAAACATTTTTAATATATTGGTGATTGGTAGTATTTTTATATTTTAAATTTTAACCTGGTTCCAGTATTGATCCTCCTTGTTTTGCATGATTTGTTGAATCATCCACTTTACATTATCTCGAATGAATTGCCTCAGAGTCTGACAATATTTCATGATTCCGTCACAATGATTTGACAGAGTATTGCGAATGTGCAAAGCTATCAGATCACGAGTTGCTTTTCCTGAAATTCACTAAATTTGGAATTTTCAATAAATTTTCCAACCTTCTAAATATCCAGCAGCATAGCCTTGTTTCCAGAATTCAAGAGAATCCTTCTTTATATCCATTTCGAGATAGGCCCAGCTTAGATTTAATTTTAAAAATAACACTTTGTTTTTAATCTACCCAGTCTGATTGATATCGTTCATGTAGTGCAATTTTGCTATAAGTTTGTGACAAGGCTTATTGTCCTTCTGCATAATTCCGAATTCCCCAAGCACATCTTTTCTGTCAAACCAATTACCACTCGCATCTTCACACATTGAATACTGCAAACGCAAATAATATTTTTCAGATAGAATTCGATATTAAAAATAGATAATTAAATTTTTCCCATTTTGACTGATTTTTAAATTTTATATATATTCATATAAATTTAAGAAGATACAAAGCTTTATTCTTCTGATCCTAAATAAACTTACCTTGAAACTGATGTTTTGTTTTATTTAGCTTATACAAACTTATGCAAATGATAGAGAAGTTTCTTTTCATGCGTTATTTTATAAATAATGACTAGATCGGCGTTAAAAACATTTGCTACTATTTATTGATCAGTACGGTAAATAGTTGAGTAATTGTTCGAAATTGAATTACCTCTCTTTCATGTCTTTGACCATTTATAAAATACACACAGCATGAAATGATTACGAACAATAGTGAAAATTTTATCATAGTAATTTTCCAAATAGTGCAACTACTAAATTAGTTTTCTTTTTTATATTATCAGCAATATGATAAAATATGAAACAATAGGTTTGTTTCCTGGATAATTTGACATCGCAATTATCAGATAATGAAAGATGAAAAATGATCGATTTTTCATAATCAAAGTTTCCGCTTCAAAATTAGTACAAAACTTATTTTTAATTCATTGACATAAATGGAAATCTAATTCAATTTGAATTCCTAAATATTTAAAAATGAGAACTTCCTTCATGGCTATATGAGGTTGATGAAAACATTTTTACGATAAAAATTTAAAACGTGAGACCGAAGTTGATAACACAAGATAGAGAGTGATTCAGAAAAAGACTCAAACCAAATCGGACTGTTACAGTTTTGATTGATATTCGGCATATTAGTTTATTTAGGAGAGAGGTGATCTAGTTCAGTGGTTGTGTGTCACTGTCTGGAGTATGATCTCAAGTTCGTCCCTTACCTCGACCCAAACCAAGGGGTTTAAGAAATGTTGGTAGCGAGTAAAACCACGAAAAATTTGCCTAGAACTCCTCGGCTGTTGCACGCAACAGCAGTCCGTCCTCGGGACGGGCCACTAGTTCTGTATGGCTAGGATAGGCCGACCGTCCCATTACGGGCTGAGGGTAGCCGACCCTCACCTAGTGGGAATAATAAGGCTAGGAAGAAAAAAAAACCAGGCGAAAGAGCGGTATCGAATTGTATAGTAGGTACTGATAAATTATTAAAAACAAAAATAAAACAAGAAAAATTTGCGATAATCGAAAGGGCTGTCAGCTATGGACAATATTGAATCAAGGGAAAGGAGCGGGGCTTTGCCGTCCCTAATTTAAGATTTTCTTTATTTAATCCTGTTGTTATCATGATGCATCTTGAGATATCAAACTATTGTACCAACTCGGAAAGATATTCAAATGAATTCTAGATCAAACCATTCACCCCTTTATATGTTAACAAACTTTTCATATTTACTTTTGTTGTTTTTTGATCTGTCTAATTTTTTGTCAAGCTGAAGAACTTTCTCAAATATCAAAACCGCGTCCGTGTTTTGATTCATTTCTTCATATCGTCTTCAAGTTTATGTAACCGAATATGACTATCTGACTGTGTCTTGATTGTTAGGATACTGAAAGGAAAACACACATCGATCAGTCAGCTGCATTATATGTGATCACAGTGCCACCAAACTACAATGGCTCTTGAACAGTTCACAGTAAAAATACAGAAAATTTATAACATTCTTCACGCTGGATGCATTATTATAGAATACGTAAAAGTTTGGGAACATACACATCATACAGTTTTCATCGATTTAGTAGATTAAAAGATACATATGTTCTTGCTCATAAAACTATTTTTCCCATAATTGCTCAACTATTCAATAATATTTTATTTCAATCTATTAATGAGGACTAAAATCAAATTTCAGGTAAGGAATATTTATCTAAAAAGTTTTGTTCCACAATTTGTGTTTATTGATCATAAATTGTATTTGAAATTATTATATTCATTTATAAGCACTAATTTTTATTATGCCACCTTCACGCCTTTAATGAATTGCATGATTCTAAATAGAAAAAATGGCTTGCCTAGTTATATTTCTACAAATCTACAACGTGTCAGCAAAATGAGCGTTTAACTTTATTTTTGATTGATCAAGCTTGTCAGCAAAGGCAGAATTGGTTATTCATAAAATACAGGGAAGTCTTATCAGTAAATTTGCAGAATCTCTCTTGGAATATTATCAGTCTTCAATTAAAGGACAAGTGTTTTAGTTAATTGATTTTTATATTGCGTACATTATACAGATAAATTATTCATTGAAATTCAAATTATTGTTGTATTTTTCTTTAAATTTCTGTTGTGTCAAATCATAATGATAAAATAAAAGTAAATAACAATGAATAGAGTTCCGATTACCGATTTTCAACTGTTGATGATGTTTGTTAACTGCAACGACTGGAATGGTCGTTTTTCGTGTGTAGTTAATTAGTTTTGATTGCTATCATTAATTTGGCATTTTTCTTATTAGCGTTATGTCTTATCTTGAAAATAATTATCCATCAAATGTCCCACTTTTTGGAATTTTTTTTTCGATAGTTATGATTTTTCGGTTACAATAATTGTGTATTGGTAAATGGCCGGGAATTATTGGTGGAAATTATGATCAAACCACGTATCCGAGAGTAATTTGTCACAATTTTGCCAGAAAATTAAATGGGTTTCTCCTGCTTGCTACTATATTTCTTTTTCACAAATAAATACTTACGAATTCATAAAATTATAAAACAAAAACGATAAATTTTTTTCAACCAAAATGCTCACCTTATCAAGACCATTTACGATGTTAATTAACTTGGTAATTATGCAACCGATAAGTCGAGCTGAAAATTCACTTATCAATAGCTGGCATTTCAGGCAGTTATAGATTTGAAATTGCTGCAGAAAATTCTCCGATCTGCACATGTCGTTGGCGAGAACTTCTAGGTAATTTCCGGTTAAATATTTTGATCGTTAAATGCTAATTATCCATAATTGACAGGGAATTGCTTTTGGAAGTAGTGTGATGATCTTACTCACTGAATAGTTTATTGAAAAAATGCAATAATAAAAACTATGGTACTGAAATTTTTGAATAATTATTTATTTCATTGTTTGCTATTACTTTTCTGTTTCCCGATATTGTTCACTTCTGGTGAAGTGATTATTCTATTGAGAAAATTTCTCAAAAACCATCAAAATTTGAATTCGATGAATATGCACGATTTATCGTAAAGTTGCCATTTCATTATTCAGATTTTGTTCGTCCCATGCGGCAATATTCAGCGATTTCTTGTCGCTTTTCGCCACTTCCCAACCTTTTCCACGAGACAAATGACGATTAGCTTCTCCGAGGATCGCACGAAACTATCGCAGCTACAATAATGGCATGAAAACCTACGACAAATTGTGCATATTCAGTCAATTCGATTTTTCGCGCTTTCTGAGAAATTTTCAATCGAATGGTGACTTCACCAGAGATAAATAATATGAGTTCCCTTGCATTTGATGACCCATTAACTTTCTAAATTTAGCCAAAAGAGTCACAATTTCCGGTGTTTTCATATTGTGGCTTTAATGGATAATAAAATCACTATATCCCCTGAAAAAGTTTAAAATGCCTTGATTGCTCAAAATTTTATCATTCATCTTGAAAAAAGCCAGCAACATCGATTTTCTATGATCTATAAATTGTTTTACAGCAATGAAAATTCTCGATCTAAAAAGCGCTTTGGATTTGGAGACGATGGTGACGAAGACAGTCCCTTTGCGCTCAACAAGCCACTCATTTGGATAGTCGGAATGGCAGTTCTATCATTCGCCTTATTCATTATTTCTATCACGTTCATTGCTCTGTACGCACGACAGAAAACGGTATACGAAATAATTTGTATCGTAAACAAACATGTGTTACTTTTTGAAAAGCAATTTGAATTTGACGTAATTACAAAATGCAAAGCTGACGAAATGACGATATACCTTTCTTCGGGTTTGATAAAGTTCGAAAATAATAATATTCTTCTTATTTTGCACTAATAAATGACAACCTGTGAATGATGTAATGACGGAATGGCGTAGCTCGAAATGACAAAAAAATTTTAGTATTTTATTTAATGGAAATATGACGGAACGCGTAGAAATTGGATAGGAAAAGGATATATTCAGTTATTTTTGCACGACGTCAAATTCGAAAAGTATATCATCATTTCTCATTATACAAGTTCGTTATTACGACATTTACAAATTGCAGCCTTCGGCATTTTGTCGATTTGCATTTCGACATTACGTCAAATTCGTGTTGCTTTATGAAGATTATATTTTTTCCTTAAATTTGAATATTAGGACTCAAGTAACCAACCTAAATGGCCAGATGCTTCATATAGTCCGTATGGCAGATATGCCAAGGCCGGAGTCGCTGCTGATAATATTTATTGCTCAGAAATTGGAAGGTAATATTCGGATCTAGTTTTATTTCAAATTTATTCCTTTCAGAAACATTCTTCTGCAAGGCGGAAATGCTATTGATGCAGCCATTGCAGCGTTATTCTGCATCGGAGTCCACGATTGTCATTCGGCAGGACTCGGAGGAGGACATTACATGACGATTTACAATGCGTGAGGATATTTTGTTATTTGGTCGAGAAGTGAGACGGATTTGCATTTTAAAAACCGGAGTCGGAATAATACAATCTTTCTCCATTTGACCGGAACCTGAATTGACCAAAAACCGACGGAACCAGAATTCCGTCTCGCTCTCTGCCTTTTGGCCCATTAGGTTTAGAAGTCTCAGACAGTTCATAGCTATTTTCGTTGTTAGAGAGGAGTAAATGGCACGTGAAAATAAGAGAATGGCCTAAAATATCCCTTTTCCCCTGTATTTTCAACCTTCAATAGTTTCGAACCTGGCTAAAATGAAAATATCAAAATTATCTAGGGAAAAGAACTAAGATTTATAGTTCAGAACAACGAAAGAATGCATCGCAATCGATGCCCGACAGACGGCACCAATGGCAGCTACCAGAGACATGTACAAAAATGATCCGGATGGGAGTACACTAGGTTAGTTTTCTAGGTATAATAATCATAATATTGGGGGAATAAGCCTTCTCTGAATTATAGAAGTTTTCATCCGACGACAACAATCTGGAAACCTCAAGTCCTCAGGCATTGAAAAATATTATGGGACAGTTCCAGGGAGGACGATCGTCAGAACTTCTTGCGACTTACGCCTTGTATAGTTTCTTTACAAATTTCCTTCCTACTCTTTCACTAGGCTAAAATTTCGCTCTTGCGACCTACTCTCCGTATATTTTTCGTCTGACCAAAGTGCTTCTAGGCGTGTTGTGACAAAAAAAATCGTTTTCCCTGCCATCCCTAACCCTATATCGTATGGCTTGAGGGCTTGAGGTTTCCAAATAGCTTCTGACAACTGGCAATGAAAGATTTCAAGAATTATTTCTAAATTTAGGATGGAGAGCTGTTTCAGTACCAGGCGAAATTCATGGCTATTGGACAGAGTTCACGAATTTCGGAAGTGGAAAAGTGTCATGGGCTCAATTGGTTCAGCCTACAATCGATATTCTTGTGAAAGGTTGTTTGATGCTGATGCTGATTTCTTGATTCCTTCCTAACATTTAACTCTTCTCAGGCCAACCAGTATCAAGTTCATTGGCTAATGCATTGAGGGAAAAAGTCGACGATATCATGAAGGATCCAACGCTAAAACACGATTTCATCAATCCTAAAACTGGAAAAGTTTATACGAGGGGAGAACTAATTACAACAAGGTGAGCACCTACAACAAATATTATTCAATCTAACATTAGTAGTCAGGAAATCGTACAAGCTCACACCTTGAAACAATAGTATGCAAAAACACATTTTTTTTTTTAAATTTCCCCTAATCTAACAAACTATTTAGTCAATTTGCTAGATTGTCAAATTTCCGAATTCTCTGAATATCAAATTTATCTTGGCTGCGAGTACTTTTGTCCCAAACACTATTCACGCTTTCTCTTGCTTTGGGACAAAAGTATTTGCAGCCATTTATCATCAACGCATTTTAGAGAGAGATTAGCAAATACTCTGACAAATTTACGAGATGCTTCGGATCCAGTTCAAGTATTTTATAACGGCTTGATGACTCAAACCATGGTACAGGAATTCAAGGACGGAGGTTCGTAGTAGGAGTGTGCACCGTTCGGTTCGACATTTTTGAAAAGATAGTCGGTTCGGTTCTAGACTTTCAATAGTATTTCTCGGTTCGGGTTCAATTTTTTTTCGAACCGCCCATATCCCTGGTTCGTGGAATAACATTGCTCGTCTTTCTAGGAAAAGTTCATTTCAGGAGGGATAATAGCTATGCAAGATTTCCAAAGTTATCGCACAAAAGTAACACGAGGAAAAGATGTTCTAACGACACCACTACGAAATAATTACGTGATGTGCGGAGCACCACCACCGAGTTCTGCCGCGATTGCGATGGGTATCATTTCTATCATTGATGGGTAGGCAAATTTGGCTCATAGAAAAAGACACCAGTTTTTCTAAGAAATAGTATGAGGAAACAAGTGGAAAGGAAAAATGGTCTTTTTCTAGGAGCCGACAATTTTATGCAGCAATTTGAAAACGCTAAAAAATTTTCGTAATCTCACCAAACTTGTAAAGAATTCCCATTCCGTTCCGAAAATGTTTGGAAGATTATTCTTTTTCTTTCAAAAATCCAAAAGGCTATTCCTAGGAAGGCTATTTACAAACGAAAATTGGTCTGATCAGAATGCTAAGCAAAAAGAAACTAATCATTGCAGTTTTAGATACGATTTCGACAAAACTAAAGATGACGATCTCGAATTGTTCTATCATCGTTACATCGAAGCATCGAAATTCGCGTAAGATTAGAGTAGCGAGCAAAAATAATGAGTTACCCCTATGTCTTGATCTAATTTTAGAACAGCACAAAGCTGTTTGAGTCAATTCAGATGAAATTTTGCAAACATATTTGCCGTCGTAACATATGAGCATATGCCAAATTTCAGACTGATTTTATCTTTGACATGGGGTGTTATGATGTTTGAAAAGTAGTCGTGAAATAAATATGACTCGGTACTTTCGTCAGCCACTGTATTTGAGAATGTTGAAAACAAAATTAAATGATTTCAGATATGCTTCTCGAAGTTGGCTTGGAGATCCTGCTTTCGTGGCAAATTCTACACAAATCGCCATGAATATTACGACGAAGCAGTGGGCTGATTGGATCAGGTTATCAATTTGAATTTTAGGAAACAAATCCTCCTCTTCCAGAACACGTATAACCGATGTTACACATGATACGGATTATTATGGGGGAAGTTTCGGACCGAGCGATACTCACGGAACCACGAACATAGCCATAATCGATGCAGACGGCAATGCCGTTTCAGTCACTTCGACTATCAATCTGTTGTAAGCAAAATCATACAGTTGTAGTTTTAATTTTATCCTTGCCATCATCATCCCTTCCTGAAGCACTACATGAGAAAGTAAAGTGAATCAAATCAACAGGAAAATACGAACATGGGTGGAGTAAAAATTCCATCATACCAGAAAAAGTCATATCGAAAACATGCGTTTAGAGCAGAAATTGTTCTATTGCCAACAAATCTAAATTTTCTTCAGACACTAAATAGATCTTAACTAAAATTATGATTTTCAGCTTTGGAGCCAAAGTCGCTTCCCCGTCAACCGGCATTGTTTGGAATAATGAAATGGATGACTTCTCTCTGCCGGACCGATCGAATTACTTCGACTTCCCTCCATCGCCTGCAAACTACATCGAGCCTGGAAAAAGAATGATGTCCAGCATGTCACCGATCATCATTCGCAATACCAAAGATGAACGGGTAGGAATGAAATTCTGACAACGAGAAATGGGCAAAAATCAAACTTTTGAAGAAGTAGAAATCGAAAGTAATGCTCGTTACTCTTTTGAAAAGATGTCAAAGTGAAAATCAAAATCAGAAGTTCAGCATAAAAAGTTCTTTTAACCAAAAATTTCTTTGCTGTCAACAATTTGCTCATCGAAATACAGATTATCTCACCAAAGATTTCCGCTCTCTTCCATTTTCGTCTGGCATCTCTCTATCGTGCACGCTTACTCTCGCCTTTCTTCCCTTACCGTTTCTAGCTTCGAAGAGCGAAATGATGCAAACAGCCGTAGCGCACTTTATCTATCATTCCAAATTCAGGTTCAAGCCATTTCATTGCTAACCTTTTTGACTATAAAATGCGAGAGATTATTTTGAGAGATAGACAGAGAGATCATACGAAAATTAGAGGAAGCGACAATCGTGGGTGGAATGAAGAGTACAACCTGACAATATCCTTTCAGCTGTACGCCATCGGTGGTGCTGGAGGGTCGGAAATCTCAACGACAGTTGCGCTCGTCGCATCACAGTGTCTGCGACTCGACAGAACGATCAAAGAAGCACTCGACTCGCCCCGACTGCACAACCAGCTGCTGCCCAACTGCACGCACTACGAGGGGGAGTTCCCCAGCCAGTTTCTCGATCGACTGAGGAATCGCGGTCATACATTTTGCAGGGAGGACTACGAGGCCGTCGACACGGGCGTCTTCCGAGGCGAGTCCGGATACGTTTATGCAAACAGCGACTGGAGGAAAGGGGCTGAGAGCTCACCGGCAGGATACTGATGATGATTCACACGAGACCATTGGATCTCGATAATTTCATGCAGAACTATAGAAAATTTTGTCACTACATTACATGGCTCCCCTTTTCACTTTTCCCCTTTTTCTCTGTTTCTCAGCGAGACAGATAAAATTCGTCATAACATTCGCGTCATATAAATCAGTAATTTGCCTATTAATACAGTGACGAGTACGGTTGTTCCCTCGTTAAAAAGAGAACAAGAGGGAAACCTGTGCCTCTTCACTTCGCATGCTATTTTTTCGTTTTTTATTTATTTTTTTATTTTCACGCCCATTGTTTTATATCGTGAAATGGGGAATAATTCATGTAGTGCTCAACCAATATGATGCTGTATATAATTTTTAGGACAAAATAAGATGAAAGTTACTATATGACAGAATGTTTTGCTGCACTATTTCTTTCAAATTTCATTCTCTCGTCTATCGTTAATTATAGGACTCCGCCATGTAGTAATTGCCAAATAAGATAAATGACATAGCTACATATATGGAAATTAGCATAGAAACTTAAGTAAATTGAACTTTTGAAATTCATAATTATAAAGTTGATCAATTATCAACCAACTTTCAAGGTTAATTATTTCGGAATTCTAAACTAAATTAAATAAAGCAACTTGATTGAATGTGCCTCTATTCTGATTTCTTTCGTGAGGTTGGGAGATTCCGAAATTCCGGTCACCCGCTGCCCGTCCCACTGGAACGGCTCTTGGCAAATCCAAGTGGCAGTGGAAGTGGACTCGCTAGTTTTGACATCGGTCCTATTTTGAATAGTTAATTTTGTTTAATTTGTGAAAATATGGGAGCTTGCAATTATAGTAAATTTGGTAAATTGAATAGAGAAAGAGATCCTTTTAAAAAATGGTTAATGCCAAAATAACATCATTAGCAAGGCTGCGCGAAACTTTGATTTCAACTTCGAATCTGAAAAATCTTCGACTTCACGCAGCCCCGATCATTAGACCAAACGGTATTTGCAAACTCCGGGGGTTTTTAAAGGCTTGATGCATGAAAACTATACCTGACTTCTTCGGGCATTCTTGCTGGGAATTCTTGGACAAATCACAACTATTGCAGCTTTTTCGGCAATTTTCAGTCATCCAGTAACTAGTTTTGCATTCGGTTTCAGCTCTGGCAGAGCAGTAAAGCGCATAATCGTCACATTCGCCATACTTATACTTAGGAGTACACTTTTTACATGATACTGGACAGTAACATTCCATGAAGTCCTTATTGGCAGAACATTCACCACTATTCGCCCTGAAATTTATTTATCTCACAAAGATCGCATCTAATTGTTCGGTTTATAATCTGAGAAGTGCAAGATGGTGCATGGTTATTTTCGATGTTAGAAAGGGAAAGATAGCAAGGAAAGATAATACTGATCTAAAGCAATTCTTTGTCCCTATACTTTTTTTTCGATGTTTCAGATTTTGGACTCGATATAACAGGGTGCGCCAAAAATCTGGGCTCAAAATCAACTTTATAAAATTCCTTACAAGATTTATAACGGCAGTAATTTTCTAAAATCCTAAAATCTTTGATTTTATCATTTTCTAAATTGATAGTGTTCAAAGGTATAATTCACTTCATTTTGTTGTAAATATGCTATCTCACAGCCTAAAGTTGGATCTAAAAGCAACCCAGTCTTTTGGGGCAATCTATAGTTATTTGGTGAACTTGAAATAATGCAATTAGAGTCCTTTTCTAGATGGTTAAGGCTGAAAGAAGTCGAAGATCAAGCATTGTTAAGCAAAATTAGAAAACAAGATTTAAACTGACCAGTAACTGCAGCATGGCTAAAATTAAATGATGACTATATTTTTAATTCAAGTAATGACAAACATATTTATTATGACATCCGGCACTCGCTTTATCGCATGAAAATGCGAATTTTGTTTTCGATTTGCCTGAAATATCGTAATATTTCATTGTTTGAATTTTTCATAGTACATTGCTCGGTTCTTGTCTGATTGCATTTCGAACAAGATCGTCTGCAGTTCTCGTCCATCCATGGATCGCCGTCATCACACTTTCCTTCATTCGCAAATGCCTCACATTTCGAGTATCGGTCCGAACAGTCTGAAATCATTTTCAGGCTTATTGATATCGATTGATGCAGTGTTTATAAATTTTAGACATTTAGCAAACGTCATGAGTTATGAAAATTTAGGTTTCGATTTTCCATAGCCTAACTTTTAAATTACTAATGCATCCGGTGAAGATCTTTCGAAACAAAATAAACATTCAAAAATGAGAATGAGTTCCGCCAGGAATGCGCTGAGTTGTAATTTTTATCATTTCGAAATTGATGCCGTACTTTCTATTCAAAAGACTACAGCCAAAGTCGAGGCTCGAGATAAATAAAAAGAACTGAATTGCCAAAGTCAAAATTGAAAGGACAAGTTTCTTCTTCGATGTTGAAATGAACGTTTCGAGCAGTCCTGATTTTCAAGAAAGCGTCGAAAGTTGACAAAATTTCTGAATAGGATGCGAATCTATACCATCTGATAAAGTATAGGCCTTTGGTGAGCACTTCCCACAACTCGCAGAGCATTTTTCATCCATTGTGCTTGGATTTGACTGGCACTGCCCTTCAATTGCCCAAGGTTCACAACATGGGTGTTGATTGTAGCAATCTTCCTGTCATATTTTTCATAGATTAAGAGAATTGAAGATTTTCATCTTACATTTCCATCATTCGTGATATTATTTTTGGCATGCGTCGTTTTGGAGCGAGAATAAGACTCCTAAATTCGGTATTTAGCAATTATTTGAATCGAAATGAGTTATGAATTATCGCGGCGTCGCAACAAAATTATGACTAAGGAAAGATGAATGGAATATGTACTCTTCTTTGTACTATATCGAAAGTCGAAGAGCTGCGATAATTCATTTTTTAAGCAAAAATTATTCGTTACATCTTCCTTGCAAATTCCATTTTCACATGATCCGTGATAGCAAGGATTCTCCCCTCTCCTGTATCCTTCGCATTGCTTCCCAGCTCTGATCTTTGAAGAGCATCGTGGTGTGTCATAATGAGACAAGTCGCAGAATAAAAATCTAAAATCTTTGAGTGACAAAATTTAACGACCCTGTCCGGTATTGTAGCTGTCAAATTAAGTGAAAGTTTGAGTGTTGAAAAATAGTGAGAACAGGCGAGGGACACGGCAAATTGTGCACTACTCTTTCCACTGTTCCTCGATCTCTTTTTCTGACACTCTGCGTCTCCCTCTTTGCGCATAGTTCATACGCGCATTTCTCGCAAGGCACACTTTAACGCACGAACTCTGACTTAATTCGACCGATGCAATGTATATGTGGAACTCGATATTTTCAACTCATAATTTTTCATGCACACGTAGGGATGTTTGAAAATTTGATCATGTTCGTATCGAGTCTCTTCACGGTCTATCAAAACGGAAATAGAGTACAATTTTTAGTTTCACTAATGCACAGTATTTCACTTTGCTAAACAACGAGACTGCCCACAGGTAAGGCACAGATGCAGAATTTTCCCTTAACTATGGAAAACACACAGGTAACAGGTACGGCAAAATTTGTACCTGTCCATAGTTAAGACAGGTAAAAGGCATAAAAATGTTGGATTCAATATAGGTATAGACATGATTTTTCAATACCTGGGAACAGTCCTGCTAAATAAATTTCAAATCGGAAACATTTGATTAGTAAACATTTCTCTTCGAAAATTTGAGATCATAGACAGTCAGAGAAATTTCATATCCACCTCACTATGCTCTCCATGATTTCGGATTTTCGAGCAACTTGTTCGATAATCAACCGGTTCTTAAGATTCACTTCATATTCGAACATTTCATCGACTACACTATGCTAACATACCATAATTTCTGTTTTATTTTAAAAAAAAAAGAAAACTTTAACACTTTTTACTAACTCTGAATTGCATCCATTCGTATTCGATATAGAACATGTTGGTCGTGGCGCATATGTGTATAGATTCTCTGTGTAAGGATCCGAAAGAACATCTGTTATTCTGAATTCTTGGTTTTCATAGCTAACAATGCATATTTTGCTCACTTCTTTGGCAAAAATGGATGCAATGTTTGATTGCTCTAAAATTACACAGAATTTGAAAGGTATTAATTAAAAAGTGTACAAAGTGTGTTGATGAACTGCATCTTAGATCGTTATGGTTTGGATAGCCCTTTCCATGTCGAACCAGATTCTAAAAACGACAACCTTATGATGGGTTTTCTTCTAAATAACTCAATACTAAATGGTTTTTGCGCCATTGCTCAAAGAGATTATCAAAGAAGGCATGGTGCATGAAGAACAAAGGATCGCTACCGGCCTTCTTAAAATCGTCCATGTCACCTAAAATTTAAAGAAAAGATGCAATTGGTTAGGAAGAAGCGGAAAACCTCCGACAAAGGCGAATGGTCTACCGAACGCGTATTCTGGTTCAAATTTGTCTATAGGCTTTTTGTACGGACAGTCATCATGCTGAATTATTTATACATTGCTAAATAACATAGATAAGTTAACTATAGATAGTGATGAACGAAAGTTGCCACCTTCGAATTTTTGTTTCGATAAATGGTCTAGTTTCTATTTTGGTTCTGAAAAAGAATAGAAATCGATTTTTAGTTTATGTTTCTATTTATCAAAATTTGAACATTTTTACAGCGTGTGCAAAAAGTCTGAACCATTTTCACATTCAAAATTTATGCTATAAAAATATTAAATTCATAAGAGATTGAAATGAAATTACGCAGATAGATAGCATAAGTATAGAAGAAGATCATATCCAAGCTTTTAGAAATTTTAGTGGGCTTTATTTTGGCGATGAATTTTCAAGAAGAAGTCATAAGCGGCCCAGACTTTTTGCACGCCATGCAAGTATAGGATTCTGCACATTTTTCTGACTAACCGGAAATGAATAACTGAAAACTTGATCGATGGATTTCGAATTGAGGAAATGATCCACCATTTCACTGCTTGTTGGTCGGAATTTCTTGTCCGTTCCTTTGATCATTTGTCCAATCTTTCGTTTAACCCCCTCATTACCCTGAACGAGATATTATACATAACATCTGCGGAATTTATTGCATCGATATTTTTCAGAGTTTTACTTATCATCCTGAGATGTTTGAATTAATCTAGAGATTTTTTTACAATTCCATAGAAATTTTTTTTCCAATTATACACGATGATAATATTTTAGGAACGGATTATTAATTTTTGCTGGGCGAGATTATAAAATAGGCGAAAAAATCAACTTTTCGAATATTAACAGAAATAAAAAATACGATCATGTGAAAAGTATTTTCTTTGCGAATCCGAAGAAAATAAACGACATGTGTTTTTTACTAATTCAGTGATACCAATGCTGCAAATGTGATAAATAATCGATCCCCACTTTTATCTGTGACTAGTAAAAAATCTCTTCCACTAATTCGAAATAATAATATGCTATCAGCTCGTTACACAAAGGGCGAAGAGCGGAGGTTGTATTTTTAAAATAATGGATGATTGAATTAAAAATAGTCAGATAAAAATAAAAATTACTGAACCACCTCAAGCGTACCCCAACCCTTCAAACGTCCGTTCATGATGAATCCTCCATCTGCAGGCGTTTCTCCTAGCAGATGTTCGGAGAAGAGAATTGAATCTTCAGGGTTATCAAGAGCGTCGTCCAGAGTCCTTAAGACAATTAAAATAATTCATATAATAAAATGGTACAGTATTCCGACCAGTCAATGTATGGAAGTGCTGTTCCGAAATTGTATGATCTTAGGGCCAGCTCGAATCTTTTGAGGTATTCCCTGTGGAAAAGAAGATACGCAGGACCCTGAAAATAAGAAAAGAATATAAATATTTATCGCATAAGGTTCTTTTCTAGCATGAATTAATCTTTTTTTTTTTATTAATGCTGACCAATGAATCACTAAGGATATGAAACTGTCAGTAATTTTGGCAATACTTTTCCTCATGAAATATGCATGATCAGCATATCATATGATTGAAGTCGTCAAATTTAGGGAGTTGACTGGCGAAGAATATTTTCAGGTTTCAAAAGACCTTTCTCCCAAATGTATAAAATAACAAAATGTGAAAGATGATATTTGAGAAACTAACTAACAGCATGAGCAGCACCAGATCTATCAGCCCTGAAGTGATGTCGTACGAATTGATGATATTCACTACTCTGAAAATTATGCATTTCAAGAATATCCAATAAAATTACTCACTTCATGCATTTCCCATAATGTATCATGAAATCGTTTTCGTTCTTCGGCTGTTAAGGTTCGATATTCTTTCCTGAAAATCACCTTTTCTGAATTTATTAGTTTCTTTTCACCATATTATATATTAATGAACAATAACTCACCCACTGGACAGTGGACCGGTACGTGATCGTAACGAGCCCATTTGCATTTACAAGCAGTGACTGGAGGAAACTGGCCGGTTCTCATCAGCGCTCGTAATAAATACGGATGAGAGTGACCAATTCTCCCAGTTACTGTTCGTAAATGCAAATGGACCTGTCGCGTCCCCGTACCGGTCCGTTGTCCAACGGTAGAGAATGATGTCATCATTATTATTAACCTAATAGCCTTTTCAATCCGAGTTTTGTTGTACATGAAGCATTGTCCATCTCTCACGACAACATCCTCCAAATGCTCGCAGACGCAGGCAAAGGTCATGCACACATGAAGCTGACTTTCGATCAATGCCAGATCTGTTTAGAAAATTATTTATTACGGAGTAAGCCAAAAATAATGCCCGATGTATATACCATTCTGTGCACCCGGGACTGTGCAAAGTTCGACTTTGATTTCGAAATGCCCCAAACTTCGGGATTTTTTCTCGATCAAAACTGTTTGTGGTGCAGTAAAATTGTGCACCGCAAGAAACAAATTTCAAAAGCCTAATTTCGAAGGAAAAAATTCCTAAATTGATAAATTAGCATATATTTAACTTGTAAACACCAAATATGTTGGCTTTGGGTTGAAATATGCATAACTTTTCCTCACCGAATACTTAAAAAAAAAAACTGCGAGTTTTGACCGGAAATTCGAGTACACACTCGGCAAGGTTCCCTTGTAAATCGAATAAGATTTCTTATGTGCAATAGAAGGAAATTTGCACAGTAATTATATCTAAAGTAATCTTACCAGGTCTTTGGTAGGCGATCATTTGCGAAATTCCAGGTGGATGTCTGGGTTTCTTGACTTTTTTGATTTTCCTCGCCTCTTTGTCCCATTTCGTCAATTTCTGACAGTGATGTCGATCTTGTGGGTCTGTTAGTTTATTGCAATCAAATGCCTTGTGAGATGAAGGAGGTGGAATAGGTCGTGAAGTCGTGCGAGGAACTGTACGAGTGGTTTGAGTGGTGCGGGTAGTAGTAGTAGTAGTAGGCTGTTTCGTTGTGGGTGATTTGGGTGTGGGTATTCCGAATGGAAGAGTGTTGGGTAGAACATTTAAGTAAGGCGGAGCTATAGCAAATGTAGATCCCTGTTTTGCATGCAAACAGTTTGATGATGCTGGTCCGTCGTTAGGTGGAGCATCGTAATCCTAATTTAATTAAAATTAGATTTTTAATTTTTAACTCGAGTAAATACGTACAGGTTCTTCGCAAGGATCGTCGGTGATTGTCTAAATCGTTATTATTTACGGGAATAAGAAATCGCGTAGGTTAGATTTTGAAAGCTAGAGAATCGCTATTTGAACAAAACATCTATTTACAGAATACACGAAATTACTCTTCGATTTTCAGTGAAAGTTATGCAAGTTAAAAAGAATTTAGCTAGCAATTGGAATCATATTTGCTCAAAATTATAGCTAAGAACGATATTTCATTCAAAGCAAGTAGTATGGATATTGTCAGAAGAGTTCGAAATTCCGATTCCGAATTTTGAATGATTGAAACTTCAAACATTCCTGATATTTTCAATTTAAAATTGTTCCATTTTATCGCTTTTACGAGCCGAACTATTAAATAGAATTGGGACAATAATTTAAACGCATCCTGTATCATTTCTACTATGGGAATGAAAAGAGCACTTACATTATCCTCTATGCCGTCATATTCGATTTCAGGTTTAATTTCATCCCACATTTGCAACACACTCGCCGGGTATTTCTTGAGGATTCTCTCGAAGCACACCCAAGCTCGTTCCAAATATTTTTGCGAACTATCGTCGCATTCCTGTTTAAACTGAAAAAGTTTCTCATTTTTTTCAAAATTAAGCATTATCGAAATGTTTTACATATTCAAGTAACTGTTGAAATATTTTATCGTGGACGCTTTGAATTGAAACTGAAATGTTAATTATTAATGAGTCAAAAATAAAGGATTACCATTTTGATTAAGTATCTTTACGAAAAATTGATTATCATTCACAGCAAATAATACTGGTATCAATAGATATAACCAGAGCAACATCTGAAAAAACAGGTAAATAATTTGATACTGAAATAAAATATAATCGCTTAACATCTACAGAGCCTACACACTGACTCACAAAAGTTCGGGACAATGCATGATATTTTAACTATCTTGGAAACGTTTTCATGACGCAATCTTGATGAAACTTGGCGAGTTATATCATTCAATGCCATCTCTAATGTAAATGCGGAAAATTTAAGGAGATTTGGGCCATTGAAAGTCCATAGTCACGGCATGTCGAAAATCATGCAATGTTCCAAATTTGTATGCGCCACTGTTGCAATATTCGAAGGTTCAAATGAAGTTTCAGAATAATTTTTTTTCAAATAATAATTTAACTAGTTAATTTAAACGAGACTTATTGCATAGATGTTAAATATCAATGCAACTAACACTGATAATCATGAAAAATGTAAAGAGCGAAATCAGTCTCATCGTGTATTTCAAAATGCAATCACCGACTAAACCGTTACTAATCATGATGTAATGAGTGTGGCTGAGCCACGTCATTTTTCACAATATTTCTTTGTTGCATTCAATTCACGGGTTCGCACAAGTAACCTGTCGATCATAACTTCAACGCATCATTACTCAATACATAGTAATCATGGTACAAATGAGTTTTTTCAAAGTTATGTTTAGATTCGAAGAATAGGACCAAATCGATTTCAGCATTTTTTCTTGTATATTTTGAAAAGACATTTCAAAAATATTGTATCTTATTGAAGCGTTTATCTTCTGAATTAATTTTACCTAATCTACAATTTTGCATAAGCTAAATAACAAACTGTCACAAGACGTAAACTTGAGATTTTCAATATCAATAATTGTATTTTTGATGAAAGACATTGAAAAGTCTGCAATTAATTGCTAACATACAGAATGTATCACTGAAATTAGCAATACAGAGTGGTCCATAATTATCGCAGCATTTATTATTGTGTCTTGGTGAAATTTGAATAGAATATTCGACATTTGATTCATATCTCTCGAGATTCTTTGAGAATACTTACCCAGCAATAGGCTTACATATTTGTCCTTCTTGGAATGAAAATCCTACAAAATTCTTGCGATTGAATTTTAAATGCGGTATTGAAATGATGCTACTATAATTTTGACCAGCACTGTATTATGATCAGACTTGAGGAAAATACGAAACTTCACAAATAATTCAACCCATTTTATTCTGCACGCATACGTATCAAAATCATTCAAATATTACTCCTAGTTCGAGTAACAATTTGTGATGATCGAAATGACGCTTGGTCCGAATTTGCAACTTTCCTTGCGGACTTCATGAATAACATAATGTAAGGTGGAGTTAATAGAGACAAATCGACTGCAAACGGCCTCAACATGAAGAAATAGCCAGCGAATATGTTACCGCACGAAACGTAAGGTTGGATATAGAAGAATATCTGCAAGAGGGTAGTTTGTAAAATGGATAGAATTCTGGTCAGGAGAGATGGAGTTTGGTTCAAATAACGATTTCGAAAATTATTGTCAGGTCATACTGATTCAGGCTTGTTAGAAATTGGATTTCCAGATTTTTCAGGATAAAAGGATGACATTCAAATCGTCCGAAACTCGAATTTATCGAAAATTAAGAAACGGAATCTTTGAAGATTAATGGAAATTTCGAGGTAATATTGTTTCAATTTAAAAATAGACTAGATAGAATTCGATAACTTATTTTTAACAATTTCTTATCGCTTCTGGATTTAATAATAAATCACTTTACTTACAGCGATGATGCATTGTCCACTCAACGATGCAATCATGACAGCTGTGATGACGCAGAGCGATTTCTCGGCAGCTTTTACCGCTTTCGAATTGATCACATGTAGCCGAATAATCGTGCAGATTGTGAGAAATCCACCTAGAAACATGGCAAGCGTTGTCACAATCACAGTGTTCGTTGAATTCCTTATCTAAAAGGTATAAAAGTCGGAAATTGCATGTGCAATCTACAGTACCCAAGATATGTCGTGAGTATAGGTAATTGCAAACCCTCCTGTCTTGAGATACGACCAATAAGCCTGGGAAAACAAAACATGCCATGAAAAGACGATCGGCAACATGAAGATCATAACAATAAATAATTTACAATAATCTTGCCAGAACTGAAATAGAGTGAATTTTATTTAAAAATCATGGGTCTCTTATCTAGCCGAATCACGATTTTTGTCAAATTAAATTGTTATATTACCCTTTCATAGCGAATTCCAAAGAAGGCAGAAGTGAATCGGTTGAAAGTGAGTGTCAGCAATGAGAAAATAGGCACAAAGGTGTTGTATTGCACGATGAAATAAATGATTGTTACATGATAGCCTAGGGGCATCCAGATTATGAGTTGGGGATACAGGCCTAGGTCGACAAATCGAAGCACCATGTCACACATAAATGCATAAATATTCTGAAATTTGTTTAAAATTCGTAAACTATAGCCAAGAATGG
The DNA here is from genome assembly GCA_002287525.1 of Diploscapter pachys. Taxonomy (NCBI): domain Eukaryota; kingdom Metazoa; phylum Nematoda; class Chromadorea; order Rhabditida; family Rhabditidae; genus Diploscapter; species Diploscapter pachys. Next base: position 1,500 of record LIAE01007886.1, on the reverse strand, counting down.
ACGAAGTTGAATTTCGTTATGAAATTCTGCAAAATTCGACTTTCATCCATCCCTGGCGAACAAAATAAGCTCAAAAATAAATTTTTAACCCACGATAAATCCGTCGAGCACGAAGAATTTGTAGAATAGATATTTGTAGGATCGACCCTTCATAATATCAATCAGTGTTTTGATATATAAAACGATAGAAGGTATTCCATAAAGTAAATGAATCGCATACGGCCAGAAACCAAATTTGGATGGAGGAAGATTGAGATATGATTCATTTCCATGGACAGCATTTTCCATACTAACTTCCTATAAAATTAAGTAGAAGAAACTGCCGATTGGAATAAAGTAAGCTGATCAAAATTTGCCAATAATTGGAGAAAATGTAAAGTTTGTGCAAGTATAAATGGAAGGTATTGACGTAAATATACCTCTCGTCAATACAAATTCCAATAGGTTTATTTAGACAAGATCATTGAAAATGTGAAATTGTTGTCGAAACTTCCGCTGTCAGGTATTGTAGTCAGTTTCGTAAAATGGAACTATTGTTCATTTTATTCGAATAAATGAAAGTGAAAGTGCCGAATCATAATTGAAGTCGTCATTCTGGGAATTACAGACATTTTAGGTTTTACAAAATGACATAATATGGGTGGCTGATTGACATTGGTCATTTGATAATAAATACCGCATTATATGAGTTTCAAATATTGTCATGCATTAGGAACTTCATGTACTAGTTTAGTTGCTCATAATTGCAAGAAACTAGAGATTGAGAGAATAATCTGGCACTTTGTCTATAATTAAAATGTTTTTTTTTTTTAAATCGATTAAATATCATTCTCTGAACATTTATAAGAGGCATCCAACGACTAGCCGTGATTACGGGGTCAGACAATGGAAAAAAGTATACTGAATACAAATGAAATCCATATGGGTGGATGGGTCCTTGGGTCCAATTCACGAAACCAAAATACCACTACGAGGTTGCAAAACACGATTTCGAATTATTTGTAACAAAAGTTTAATCATCAATTCAAATATCAGAAAATATCAATTTACACACATGTTATGAAATAGAAAATAGTCATTAAAAATGCTTGCATAATAAGAAAATCAGCCTTTTAGATATTACTAGATGACTGCATTATACTTATAGGGCGAACTTTTATAGCATCGACTTTTGCCGACATCGCAAAAATCGCGTTCTGAAAATATTTTATGAATATGAAAAAATAGACTAAAATACCCAAATAACTCCATGGAAGACATAGTATAGAGTGCCTAGCTGAAAGAATGGTCCAAATACTGTCATAATACCTGTTACTCGCTAAAATTATTCATCAGCAATTTTAACTTGTTTTTAATTTTTATATTTTATTTTATTTTATAAACCTCGAGAATTTGATGGTATTTATTCCTATAATTCGAGCTGATACCACAAACAGCATGCATTAGACGAAGTCGATTTATTATTTCAAAAGTCAGCGCATTATTGGTTATTATTTCACA
>LIAE01007883.1:227970-264615 GCA_002287525.1 Diploscapter pachys | reverse complement strand
ATTTTGCAACCAATAAAAAGAAGAAAAAATCATAATGAAATAAGAATAAAGTTAGCACACAGCCCTGGTTTTTGGCGGGAAAAAAATAGCTAATTTCCCAACAACTAACTCACAATTTCGATGACTCGTGAAGTATTGATAAATCTATTTTCATAAAGCGATGATCAGAGATGTACGAAGCTCGACAAAAGTTCGACTCGAACTTCACTCGAACCTCTCAAGCAAGTTGAGTTCGTAATATCTCTGGTGGGGATAAAAATGACTAAATTCCTAAAAATCTTGCTTTCTTTAGAAAACGCAGAATGTTTCGGTTATTTGGAATGGCAAGCTCAGAATCCAATCGAATTTTCACAAATTCTTACTTCAAAAGAGGGAGAAAATTCAGGTTAACTTTTGAATAATTTGAAGGAAATTTTCACAGATCAATTACGCGGAGACATGGATGGAAGACTGGGACTTTTAAAGAAGGAAAACGATTGCTGAAAACCGCTGAAACTTACTGGAATTTGAATATTGGAGAAAAATACTACAATTGTTTCATTTTAAAAAAACAATTCTCCTCATTTAAAAGCAGTAAAAAGATTCAATTTAGGTGAAAATCAGCCCGATTTGCGGACCCCTGTTTATACCGACTTTGGTCCTTATTGACATTTACTCTTAAATGATAAACCATGTTTAGGAATCGATTTAGTCTGATAAAATTGCGAAGCATCAATTTAGTAGTTTCATTCTCCTTTCTTCCATGATCATTTTCAAACCCATTAATTGCCGTCTTTCTCATTCAATCAATACTCCTTTACTATTTCCATTTCGAAATAATACTATGGTAATTGTTTAGGTCTCCTAACAAAGATGTTAGCCAAGTTACCAGTCGAAATTATATTGTTGATCTGCGAATATCCTGAAACCAAAGAGCTGAGACGATTGGCCTTGACTAACAAACGAATGATGCAAATAATCAAGAAATATCTGCCAATAGCATTCGAAAGGGAAATTTTATTCTATAGTAAGAAATTATATTGAAAGCTAAGTAAGAGACTTTGAAGCTATTCGTAATAATTTAGTTTATTACCAAAATAATGGTAAAGATGAAGGAAGAATATGCTTGTTCAATTCATCCACCTGCTCAGTAGAAAAGATTGGGAAATTCCAGAATTATTATAGGCCATATGAAGTAGCAACTACACAGAATAAAGTAAGTTCTTGTGTTCGTTATTTTGAATAATCTCTTGGACTTCAGATTTTTGCAATTGATCGAAGTGTCAGTGTAGATGAATCGTTTGAAATATTTGACTTGAATACTCGAATAGTTTCAAGAGGTCTTACCAACAAATCCACGAATGATCGATTCAAAGAATTTTACAGACCCAAATCCTCCTGAATGGCGTGGACTTGCATCTGTGGCTTATTTCAAAGACAAATTGTATTATTTGGGTGGAAAGGATCCTGAAACATGGAACGATACGAATCGAGTTGATGTAAGAAGATCGAATGAAAGTCCATGAAATATTTTATTCAGGTTTTAATAGACGGAAAATGGCAAACAGGACCTGCTTTTTCTCTTCCAATTCGCCATGCTCAAACAATAATATGCGATGGAATTTTATACGGTCACATTATAGCATATTCATTATTGTAATTATGGATATTCAGTTATTGATGGATGGTATAGTAGAAAGATATATCGATTATCAGACGATGAACGAGAATGGATTGAAATTGGAGAGATTCCAGAAAGACGACGTATTTTTGGAGTTACATCGCTAAATGGAAGAATTTACATAACTGGAGGACGATAGTCGTTAATTTTGTATGATAAATAATGTATCATTCTATATTTAGTGGTATTAATGCATGGAAGTCCTGTCTGTGTTTCGATCCTTCAGCTCCAGTTGACAGTCGAATTTCTCGAATCGCTGATATGAATCATGAAAGATTGTATCATTCTCTTGTTGTCGCTAACGAGAAATTGTATGCAATCGGAGGGTGAGCTGAGATTCTGTATATCTTTATACCAAATATTTGTTAACTTAGATATAAAGAATATTTCGAGGAAAATTATTGTAATTCAATCGAAGAATACGATCCACAAAGGAATAAATGGAGAGAAATTGGGATATTGAGAAACTTGTCTGCGACTAGCGAAAGTGCTGGAAAGAAAACGCGCACTAATCGTATTAACAAGGGTAACTGCCTTCTCAGCTGAATGCATATTCGAATAGCCGAATTTATATACGCGACTATAATACAGTGATAAGACTTCCCTCTGAAGAGAAAGGAGTCTTTAGTTCGATATCCCACCTCTACTAGTTATTTATTATGTTCAAATTGTAGGAAACTTTGTATTAGGTATTGGTTATAAATTTGAACGACTTTCACCTTTGGAGTATTTGCCAGTCGTTGACAATAAAATAAAGTTGGTTGATGTGATTATCGTTAATTTCATCTAAAATTATTCTTTCAATAAAAATCGTGGAGTAATAATTATTCAATGTACATGATAAAGACAACTTTTGAAGACATCCAAAAGTAACGAAGAAAAATTGTTGTAACTGACATAAATATTATTACTCAAGATATATTTTTAATTCAAACTCTCTTCCTCGTGAGCATGTTTCATTTTGAATGTTTTCCTAAAAATATTCAACACCCTCCACTTCTTATCGTTTCCAAAGTTATTTCGATGGAAAATGGGTGGTTTATTGTTGATGAAATCCAGATATTATTCAGCATTAAAAGAAAGGAAAAATCTCCCTCCATACGGGAACGGAAGAAAGAAGATGCTAACGAAACAGATATTTATTTCAAATCATCCTACGAATACACTACTACGATTGTAAATTATGACTGAAAATCTAGAGATACTAGGGCCTCTTGTACTTTTTACCTCCTTTTCTGGAAAATAGCAAGAGGAAGAGAAAAAAAGGGGCTAAAAAGTACAAAAGGGTAAGGGTAACTTCGGGGTAAAAAGTACAAGAGACCGAAATAAAGTAGAAACGTGCAATACTAGTCATATTTCAAATGTTAAACTACATATTTGCAGTACAGACTGACGTGTGTCGATCTCGATTTTGATAGAATTGATCTCACTGACCTTTGGTCTCTGTCTCTGTCAACTGAGCTCTCGTAGATTTTATTGAATAGAGCATTTTTAACCTTTATCTTTCATAAACATCGGCATTCGCAACCTTAGAACGTGCCGCTTTCTATCAATTTTTACAACTATTAGACCAAACATTTCTTTGTGCTGGGTTGGGATTGAGTGTGATTGAATTGCTTAAATTCCTCTGTCAGACATACTTGGGTTGTAGGGCTGTTCGAAGTTCCCATTTTGAAAAAAATCGGAATCGGAATTCTTAACTTGAAAAGTATACTTTTTTCAAATTTTGAATTTTCGAAGATTTTTAACAATAGTAAATGCATCCAAAGTGGTAAATATGTTGATCATTTTCAGCGTTTATTAAAACAAAAAATAATTTATTTATTATTCTCCAAGATAAAAAAAAACCGATATATTCCGACCAAAATGACCTCGGAATTGGCGTTGATTTGCCATAACCCGAAGTCGGAATTGGAATCAGTCAAAATTTTCCAGACTTCGGGATCTGAATCGGAATTCTGAGACCAAAACTATCTCAGAGTCGGAGTTGAAATCCTGAATAGCCTTGTTGGGCTGTCTTTACCAATCAAATCATTTGGGAAATACCCGGGTGAATATGATGCATATAAAAGTATCGAAATGTCCCGTGTTTAGATCTGTGCCCAAAATATAGTCAAGAAAAAGTGGATGTTTATTTTGTGAATGTTATGACTGATCTAAGACCAGACGGATAGACTGTCTGACCAGCAGACGATTCAATGATAAATCGGAGCAAATGCACAAATGCACTGAATGCTAGATAGAATTGGTCAATTCGTCTTTCCCAGACTCGTATAGAGAAAGTCAGCATATCCGACCCCACTTTATCCTATATTCTAGTTACAAGGTTAGATGAAGTTTCCAAGAAGTCTAAAAACGTCACAGCCACTGACCCTAAATCTTGTATTGCTTTATCCGCGTGATCTTTCCAATTTTCTCATAATCTGTGATTTCAAAGAGAACAATCTCTTGACCGACCACTGCCTGTCTTGTTTTGCTCCTTCTCTCTCTCTCTCTCTTCATCACCAATTTGCAAAATCTCTGTTGACACTTCTCGAGAATGCATTTGGCTTTTCATTTCGTCTTTAACTCTTCCAAATTCCATTTCTTCTCGTTTTTTATGTAGATTTTTTCATGCATCGTGCACTTTGCGATAAAATTTTGTGCGGCCCAACTGTGGTTCTCGACCATTGTCTAGCTTTCTTCTTTTTTCCGTCTCCTCCCCTTCCCTCTTCTCTTTCCATTTCGCATTCGAGCGCACACTCGTTTTTTCACCGTTCAAATTTAGGATTGTCATTCTTTGCGAACATTTTCGTATTTTTGCGAATTCCATTTTGAATTTCCCGCTTGAACTTATTGTCCTTGTTTCAGAGTACAAACCGGAGAGGTACAATGAACGGAGGGGACATTGGGGCTGGTGATTGCGGAAGGCTAAATGGAGCTGGGACGGTTCTGAATGTGAATCGATGCGACAGTCCGAAGTAGGGAATACGAAGAGGGAAGAAGTATTGACTGAATAATTGTTCAGGAAGGAGATAAAATACATCCTGGTGACTGGCGGAGTGATCAGTGGAGTCGGAAAGGGCATCATTTCGTCCAGCATTGGAGTCCTCCTCAAGAACAACGGATACAAGGTGAGTTGATTGGAAATTTGGCAAAATAAAATGATTTTTGAAACATTCAGATAGTTCATGCGTTTGGAAATTTACTGTGTTTTAGAAAAAAAAATGTTGATGAGGAAAAAGAATGAAAAATAAAATGCATGGTCTATGGTTCTCATGAACTTGCAAATAAATCAATCCATTTTCATTCTTCTTTAATTCGAACAATTAACGTTAAATTCTCTGAAAATTCATATAATTTTAGCCAGTTTTTATAAAAACGACAAAAATATCAAATATACGATGCGCATGTGAACTGCAGGATATTTTCAACAAATCAATAAATCCACTTTTCAGGTGTCGGCCATTAAAATCGATCCCTATCTGAATATCGATGCCGGCACTTTCTCTCCTTATGAGCATGGTATGAGACTTGGGATAAGTTGAAAATAATCTCGATATTTGAGGCGAAGTGTTTGTGCTGGACGATGGTGGAGAGGTCGATTTGGATCTGGGAAATTACGAGCGATTCTTGAATGTGCGACTCACCAGGGACAACAACATAACCACTGGCAAGATGTTCCAGCATGTAAGAACACTAATTTGACTCATTAGATAGGTAAACTGATATTATGATTTCGGAAAGTGAAATTTTGTTCCCGGCTGATTCATTCCAAGTTTTATTGAGTCGATTACGATTCGAGTTTGATAGCTTTGGTAAAAAAAACTGCTTTGTTTAGAAAACATAAAATGTGGAAAAAAGATGAAGAAGTTGTGGGAAAAGAACTGTCTAGACTTTATGCGATCATATCATTTCCTAGGTTTTTTAATAAAAGTCTGATTCTCGTAAATTTATGAAAAAAAAATTTTAATGGAAAATAACTCTGAAAATTAAATTATGACAATCAGTTGACTGATTGTTGTCAATTTAATCAGACTTTTCAAGATTCGGCTCGAATATAAACCCGCAAATTGATTTGTTGAAAATATTATCTTTTTAAGAGAGGAAAATAAGACACGCTCTTTCTCTCTCAATATGATACTATATTTTTGTGGGGGTTTTACCGGTTTTTTTTCGGATCGAGTTTTGAGAAGTCTCATCTCAGTTATGCCAATTCAGGTGACTGAACGCGAGAGACGTGGAGATTACTGCGGAAAGACGGTGCAGATGATCCCCCATCTGACCGACGCGATCATCGAGTGGATTGAACGAGTCGCCAAGATCCCCGTCGACAACACTAATCAGACCCCTGACGTCTGCATCATTGAGGTCATTTCCCATTTCATTTCTTGACAAAAGGAATAATTGAATTGGGAAGTACTAATTTGAAAGTGTCCATATCTGTCGTGGAAAGAAAACTGAATTAGAATACAGAACGGAAAAAAAATTGTCTTTGAGGATTTTTTAGCTTTTAGTCGTTGACCCTGACTTTTGGATTTAGAAAAATCAAGTCTTGGTCTTTGAAGTTTTACAATTCGAGTCTGGCTTCCCAATAGGATAAATAGTACGGCGAAAACTCCGACATTTCTTTATCTTGGTTATTTTGTAATTCCATTGCTTTTGCAGTTGGGAGGCACAGTGGGTGACATCGAGGGAATGGCCTATCTGTCTGCATTCGAGCGATTCCAGTGCCCCAAAATGAGGAATCGCCTTATGAATGTCCACGTTTCACTCATTCTGGAGCCCAAGGCAGCTGGAGAGCCAAAGACCAAGCCCATGCAGAATTCGGTGAGAACTTTTCTTCGTTTTATTTCGGTTTATTAGATTCAGTTTAAAGGCTTCTTGAATATATAGTACACAGGGGTATACACTTGAAAAGGAAACGACTTCGAAATTTTTTTTGTAAATAATGGTTATAGGGTCTGGCAGGCTGATTTTGGCCTCGAAATGCCCACCCGATATGCTCGGCATTTTAAAACCATGATCAGCCTACCATTCTCTATCCTACCCCTATTCATCCAGATTCAAATTTTTCAGGCTCGTGTCTTTTTCAAATTTGCGTCCTTGTGTTATATTCAAGAAGCCGTTGAGAATATTCTCCTTTCGATATTTCACCTTTATTCTCCACTTTAGTTTTATAATTCGCTTTTCTGTCAGAAAGCAATCGCTCAGCTGCAGATTTGAAAACGATCTATTTCGAAATGAATTTTATACTTTGAAAAAAAAGCGTTGTCTTTCGAACCCTGACAGATTTAATGTTTACACAAAAAAAAATGCCACGTGAATGGTCCAAATCGGTTTCTCTGTGAACTTTTTTGCGTCTCGCACAGATATCACGTTTTAAAAACAAAAGGCAATCATTTTTTTCGGTTTCTAGAGGAAAGTACGTGCACAGCTGCAGATTATGAGCAAGAATATTTGAGAAAAACGTTACACTTTGAAATGACTTGTATGCGAGAAAATCTATGGTATGAAGATAGAGTGAAAATTAGAGTAGATCAACTTTGCCATATCTTGCCTGTGCATTTATTGTCAGAAGAGAAGAAAACGACTTGAAGTATGCATTCAAACTAGATGTATATTACAGTACTAAAAATTATTTCTTTGACAATTCTAGGTTCGAAATCTGCGAATGTCTGGTTTGACCGCCGACTTGCTGATCTGTCGCTCGAGCAATCCCCTGGCTTTGGATGTCCGACAGAAAATCGCCTCTTTCGGCCCTGCAGATCTCGATCAGGTCAGTTGGTCGATTCTTCCATTTTCAAGCATAAGATTCCCAGATTAGGGAAGAGCCGAGGGGGAGATGCTTAATTGCGCTTTCAAAAACTGGAATAATATCGTGGAATTTTGCTTTTTTTCTTGCTTTTGAACGGCAATAGGATTGAAACACATCCAGATTTGCCTGTGTTTGATTGAGAATGCCTCCGACGTTATTCCAGTTGAATTGAATGCTCAATTCAGGATCGGCCTTCGACTTCCATCTGGGGATTTTCTTCGCACTTTTATTCCACAGTCAGATAAATCGACTGACTACTTATCGGTGCTTTGAAATGTGTTGTGGAACGAGAACGTTTTCTAGAACATTTTATTGGGTTTCTGATCATTTTCGGAAAAATGTTCTATTCCGAAGTCTTTGCTTCCTGTATTTTTAACGACTGATCAGCGTCAACTGATATAGGAGGACCAAGGATACTAGGAGAAAAAAACCTGTTGACAAATATCCGATAATACTGATGATCTGTTGACAAATACAGGAGGCCTGAAATTGCTGTTATTTCAAAGCATCGATATTTACTGCCAATTTCATTTGAGAATGCGCAAAGTTAAGGTGATCAACGTGCATGACGTGTCGAACATCTACAAGGTGCCTCTGTTGCTGCAGGAACAGGGCGTGCTCGAGAAGATCATCGACCGCCTGCAGCTGCCCACCATCCCCGACACGGTCAGAGACGATCTCAGCTTCAACATGATCCACTGGATGCATCTCAGCGAGCTGTAAGTCTCTCTAACTTCTTCACAAATTTTCTAATTGAATAATGAATTTGATTCACTTTTACGATCTTCGATTCTATTATTTTGAAAATAGCGAATTGGATACCTCAAGTCTTCAAACCATTCGAAATATGGTTTGAGAACAGAATTATTTCCTTCTCTACCATTTCCTAATAATTCACATCAGGTCTGAGACGGAATTGAATTTTGAAAAATCGTAGCCATTCATAATCGGGAATTGACCCCTTAGCCCTTGTCAGAACCGAAATCGGTCAAAAATCGTCGGAATCAGAATTGAGCTCCGTCTCGCCACGGTTTCGCGCATGGATTGAGGTCTTCAAACAATATTGGTTCTGTGGAAAAATAATCGACATTTTCGAAAACCACAATTTTTATTCTCTTATTTAGATGCGACAGATACGATGGTGAAGTGATTATTGCTTTGGTTGGAAAATACGTGAAAATCGAGGATGCATATGCTTCCGTGAACAAGGCACTCGGACATGCCGCCGTTTTCGCCAAGAGAAAGCTTGTTCTCAAGGTTGCTAATTTAATCCTATCAATCTTATTCGAAATTATTTAGTACGTGGATTCCGAGCTTCTGGAAGACCCGCCTGGCAGAGAGGGAGAGATAAAAACTGCTTGGGAAACCCTCAAAAAGGCTCAGTAAGGAGAAAATCGTTGAAAATGAATAAACAACTAATTCTAGCGGAGTGATTGTTCCCGGAGGATTCGACAAACGAGGCGTCGAGGGAATGATCAGGGCCTGCGAATACTGCCGAGTCAGCAAAGTGCCTTTCCTTGGGGTGAGTTGATGGTTTTAGTTTAGTTTTGATGTGACAAAATGTGTAATCGGAAAAGGGGAAGGGGAGTATTCATGGAATGAAGAATAGAATTGTCAGAGAAGTGTTTCGTCAATCCTCCTTAAAATCTAAATGAAAATTGATCTTTCGAGGAATTCAAACAAAAACTCGAATATTCTTCGTCACGAAATTCGTTTGAATTTGACTTCTAGCTTTTGCAAAAAAAAAAAAACTTTAAAAAAAATGTTATTTTAGGTGTGTCTCGGAATGCAGTGTGCAGCGGTTGAGTTCGCCCGCAATGTGTTGGGAATCAAAGGAGCCAATTCGACTGAGTTCAACAAGGGTCTCAATGAATCGCAGCAGGTTTTTGCATTATTTTTGAATTTTTAATGATTCGTTTGCATTTACAGATCGTGATCGACATGCCCGAGCACTCGGTCGAGTCGAAAGGCCTGGGAGGCACGATGCGATTGGGACTCCGCACCACTGTCTTCCTTACTGACAAATGCATTCTTCGTAAGCATTCAAAGAATTTTGATTTCGAATATAATATTGCCAATGAGGAGAAAGGAAGGGAAACAGCTAGAAAGGACGGCTGAGAACAGCCTACTTTTTGGGGTGTTAAACCAATTTTGGCAATATTGCTGCGATCAAATTCGAGTTCTAGAATTGTAGTGAATGAATTAATGCTCAATTTCAACTTTCCAGGCAGTTTGTACGACAGCAACGAAGTGAGCGAGCGCCATCGTCATCGCTACGAAATCAACCCGATGCACGTTCCCGCGCTCAGCGACAAGGGGCTGCTCTTTGTTGGTAGGTTTGCTTTTCATTTGACTTTGTTTCAAATAATATTCATTTTATGAGAAAGATCGAGTTTTGGAGTGAGCGAGCATTTTACGTCGAGCTCGTCGAAACTCATCTTAGTTCTCAAAAATTGGGATTTTTTTTTTATATAAACGTAAATGCGCATTTAATTTCAGGAATGGGTGTAGATGAGAGCATCTCGCTGGGCAAATCTGCATTCGCAGAGCACTTGAAGACCAAATCGAGCAATGCTTTGTTCGACATGGCCAGGGACAGTGTCAAAGCTGTAAGTTGAAGGGATTTGGTCGGAATGAATTAATGGAATGTTCAGAGCAACCTGCAGCAGAAGATTGAAGATTTGTGCAGAGCGGGCGGGGATGGAATCTCCAAGCCTGCCATCAGAATGGAGATGTGCGAATTGAGGGGTAAGGAAGTTTTTGAAAACAAGTCAATAATTGGCAATTCGGAAATGGTAAAACTTTGAAAACTAGACTTGAATTAACAGTACTTAGAGACTATTGAATAGATAGAAAGCAGATTTAGCTAAGGGGTAATAAGTCTTGTCGTTTCGAAATTTTCTTATCGAACAGTATTGTCATTTCTCCAGAATTGCACATATTCAAAATCAACTAGATCTGAAAATAATTTAGAGCTGTTTGATCATTTTTCGTCTTTCAGATCACCCGTACTTCGTCGGAGCCCAATTCCACCCCGAGTATCTATCGCACCCTCTCAAACCGAGTCCTCCATTCCTTGGTCTGCTGCTCGCTGCAACTGGCCAATTGCAGGCAATAAACTTTTTGGTTCCTGTATCCGTTGCTGATCCTTTTTCTCTTTTTAACGCCATTTTTTCCTAAAACAGCAAAATTTTATTTACTTTAAAATTTTCAAGGAAATACTTATTCAGGCTTACATCAGTGGAGCGAAGGCCCCATCCCCAATGGTTCAGCTGAGGGAGAATTCCAACGTGCTGCAGGAAGTCGAGAATCTGCACAATTTGGCGTCTTCCAATCCCCATTTCAAGGGTTTCCACTTGAATGGAACTGCTCATTGATTTGGACAGGCAGAAAGTTTATAGTTACTTTATTTTCATTTACTGAAGAATTATTCGTTTTTTCAATTTTACTATAGATTCTTCGAATACTTTTCTATAGTTTCCATGTTTGTTATTTGAAATAAGCAATTTGGAAGAGTAATAACGTAGTAATTGACAAAATATTGTTATGAGATGCAAGTAAGGGGACTATTTTTTTAAAAAATATTTTCTCCATACTATTTTATGCGTTACTACATTACTACCGTTACTACTTTTCCAGGTTGGCCTTAACACTACGTGAATTGCTCCCCACTTCACGGTATAAACAACAGGCGAGAAAAAAAAATGAAAAAAAAAAGCACAAAATGAAGAGGCGTCAATTTTCCTAGCTCTTTTAACGAGGGAACAACTGTAATCGTCGCTATATCAATAGGCCAGTTACTAATTTATGACTAAGGCTATGGCGAATTTTAGCTCTCTCGCTGATAGACACAAAAAGGAAAAGTGAAAAGGGGAGCCATGCAACGTAGTGTTTGAGATTTTCTATATTTTAATTTATCATTTCACTTAGCATTTAGCTTGATGGGTATTTCATAGATATCAGGTGAAGATGAAGAAGCTATTTGAGGATTTAACGGAAGGATTCATTCGGTTTGAGGCTGTTCTCCGGTCGCTTTATGTTATCGTTGTTCTTTCGAGATTTACTTATGTTCTCGTGTCTAACATGACTCAGTTCTCGCAATTTTATAGTTATTTGACATTTATATTTTGCAGAGATAGTCGTTTTCTTTGAAATTCATGACATCACTACAAATTGTGAAAGAGAAATTCATGTCCCTTATCGCCTTTTTCTTAAATTTTCGAAAGTGAAGTAGAGAACGTTTTATTGATCAATTTTGATTGTGCAAGTGTTCATGATTCCAATCGAAACGACTACTTCTTATCGTTTTAATTTTTCCTATATCTCGGCATTTATGACATATTGTCAATTTAGATCATCGACAGTTCAAACATTTACTCGCAGTGTCCTTCACTTTTTCATTTAAACCATAATTCGTTACAATCACATTTAACATTTTGTACACATGCATTTTACTCTTTCGCAGCAGTAGTGACCAATAAATTCCGAGTTTGTGTATTTATCGGGGGCTTTTTCTCTGGCACGCGGTCAAAGATTACCGTAATCGAAATATTTTGATTCATTTGATCTTTCTGCTTTAGTTTTTCATTGAATGTGCCTCGTTCAGGTTTCTGGATCGAGTGTTCGGAGCATTTGCAAGTTTACGAGGAGTAACTCAACCAAACGAGAATGACAGCCAACACGAGCTCGGCCTACATCGTCGCTCAGCTCATCGAGAAGATGAACAACCCGGACAATGTGAGTTAAATAAAGTTTGAACGGCTTGTCAAACTTGGAAAAAGCCGACGTGAACTAGAAAATAATCGAATTGGAAATCCATTACTGTCTATAAATGTTTAAAAATCGTAATTGTATAGGTTTATGAAGAGACTCCTAAAAGATGATCCGCACCCACGGGATGGATCGTTGTTTTTGCGGGGTGCGGGTTAAAAATTTGAAATGTGTTGCGAGGTAGGTTCAAAAATTGGGCAACTTAGAGCAGTCAGTTCATAAAAGTAAAAAAAAAAATCAATAATTGAAGTGTTAATTTTCGAAGCATTAGCCTTCATTTATTACTTTCTTAGAGTTCGGGAACGTCACAAGTACATGTTTCGATTGTCGAACAGTTGACGACGTCTCTTAATTTGTAGGACTTCCGTTTCATGGCGATCAACGACCTGATGAAGGAGCTGCGGAACGAGACGTTCAAGCTGGACGACGATGCCGAGTGGAAAGTGACCAGAGCTCTCGTCAAACTGCTGGACGACTCGAATGGGGAGGTACAGAATCTGGCTGTCAAGTGCTTGGGCATGATCGCTAAAGTCATCAATCAGGCACAGGTTGAAAAATTTGATTACTTTTTAAAATAAACTATTCCTATAGGTCAAGTACAACATATTACCTTCCATTTTTTCTATAGGCTTTTGGAAGTTATAGAGCATATTCTGCTTTCAACTTTTCCTAAATTTTCAACTATTCAGGGTAAATTAAAATAATAAATTTATATTTTCAGGCCGAGTGGCTGTTGGAGAAGTTGTTCGAGCTGATCAACTCATCCAAGGAGGAGCAAGAGGACATCGGCTGCATCTCGCTCAAAACGGTCATCGCCAATCTCGTCCCCAATTTGGTTGCTTCCACTAATATCGTCAGGAAATGTGTTCCAAACATTCGCACTGCTATTGGTAAGGAATTTCTTTATTCGAAGCTCTATTTACACTTTTATGCCTACTTAGGAATGAAATCATTCTGAAATTTAGAAGACGAGTTAAGTTTAGTTTTTCAGAATTTGCGCTTCGAAAGCATGTTATTCGAAACAAAAGAATTTTGAAAATCCATATTTACAAGAAGAAAAACTATTCTACTAGAACTAGAGCTAGAACGACTTTTCGAATTTTATTATTCAACACACGTATTTTTCAGACGCGAAGAAACGTTCGATGTCGTCGCACGTGGATCTGCTGGAGATTTTGGGAGACATTCTGCAGCGATTCGGGAGCTCGATCTGGGAACTGCATCCGGACATCCAGTCGACTCTGCTGAAGCAGCTGTCTGTGGAGAGACCCGCCATCAGGAAGAAGGCCATCGCTGCTCTCGGGCTGCTTGGGGCTGTCGCCAGCAATGATCTGTTCAAACAGACTGTCGATATCGTTCTCGACAGGTCCGAGAATTTGTAAATTCACTTTTTATAAAAAGAAACCTTTTACGATAAGTCTATTCAAGTTACAATTTTCATTTGCGTAACTTTAGATTGGCAACGGTGAAGAGTCCATCTGCAATTCGGACGTACATTCTGTCTCTGAACAGCATCGCGAGATCCAGTGCAAATCGGTTCTCGAATCATCTCAGCAAGGCATGATTTTTCTCTTCGAAATTCCGAAAAATAACTTTCTTGTCCTGTCTCAGGTGTTACCCCATCTGATCCAATTCCTGCGCACAGCGAAGGATGACGAGTTGCGCGAATCGGCCCTGCAGTGCATCGAGACTTTCCTCTACAGATGCCCCAAAGAAGTCAATGCTTTCCAGACGGATGTCCACAATGTAATTACTCGGTGACTCGTAAATATTCATTTTTGGTTGCAGGTGCTGTCAGACAATCTCTGCTACGACCCGAACTATTCGTACGAGGGTGACGATGAAGACGATGAGGCTATGGAAGTCGAAAGTAAGATAATTTAAACTATTCTTTGTTTGTCTTTTCAGTGACCACTGAAGATTTATAGCTCAACATTTTTCGTTTTGGAACTTGTTCATCTATGATTTTGGCCTTGATATCAAAATTCACATCAAATCAAAAATTTACTCGATCCACTTTCAGATGAAGAAGACGGAGAGGCGGACGAGGACGATTACTCGGATGACGATGATATGAGCTACAAGGTGCGCAGGGCCGCTGCAAAGGCTATTGAAGCTATGGTAAATTAATTTTCGCTGTAAAATCCAGTATGGAAGAGAGAGAGGACATTTGTTTAAAGCGACGAAAGCTATTGTGATTTTATTTCTATTTTAATTTTATCAATATTTCCTATCTTGCTACTATTTCTAACCTTCAAAAATGATTTTTTGCTCTTTAATATAGTTTTCTCAACACAACCGTTTTATATCTTACAGATCGTGTGTCGTCACGACCAGCTGACTGCCTCAGTTGCGACCTACGGTCCCCTGCTGATCTCCCGCTTCAAGGAGCGCGAGGAGAACGTCCGCATCGACGTCATCTCCGCCTACATCAATCTGCTCAAGGAGATCCATCACGCTGTTCCCAATGCGGTCAAATCCCTCGCGGTTGGAAATATGAAAACTTTCCTTTTTATACTGATTTTGCAGGATGAATCAGACATGGAGACGGAAATGGTCGGCTCTGCCCGGCTGTCGACGGCCCAGCTGCAGCCAGACCAGCTCAATCTGCTGCGACTCCTCTCGGAACAGCTCGAGCCCTTGCTAAAGGCAGTCATCAAGCAGATGAAGCACAAATCCATCAGATCCAGACAGAAGGCCTTCGAATTGTCCACTCAATTGGTTCGGTAAGTTTGTTTTCAAACTTATTTTTAGGGACTTGAAAGTAGGCGAAACATTTAATTGAAACAATGCGCGATTCAATTGAAGATTTTCTGAAAAACAACCTATAAGAGCAAAAAAGGGTCGTTGGACTGATGAGCATTTCCTACAATTCACTTTTCTTATTTCTTCCACTTTAGAGTACTGCCCGATTCCCTTTCCACCTCGATGGACCAATTCATCCCCCGGGTGGTGGCTTCTCTCAACGACAAAGGCTGCTCTGCCCAGATGAAAATCGACACTCTCGCTTTCTTCACGCAGACTCTCATCTCTCACAACCCTAACGTGAGCGCGTGTCCCTATACCATCACTTTATCAAATCACTCAAATGTGTTCAAATTGTAGCTTTATGATACGACTCAGAATTAGTCGACGCAAAATATGATCTATTTTTCAAGTGAATTTTCTTGTTTAGATTTTCGTGCCTCATCTAGATGTGATCGTTTCTGTGCTAGTCAGTTCGGTGAAGGACAACTTTTACAAGCTCGCCTCTGAGGGCTTGCAGCTGGCCAGGTACCTGCTAGATGTGATGGCTGAGACCAAGTCGGACAAACAAGTGCCCACTGTCTTCGATGCGGTTTACGAGAAACTGCTTGTGGCGGACACTGATCAGGTTTCGAATTTTACTTTATACCATTTTGACTTTAATTTATTATCATTCTAGCTAATTCTAACTCTTTTTCTACTTATACTTTCCTCTTCTCCATTTTATTTATTAGAAAAAAGCTGCGAAGTAAAGACGAGAAGAGGGCTAACAATACAACAAGCTCTCATTTTATCTGGCCAACTCCTTATTTTTTCTAATTCGATATTTCTCATTTTCCAGGAAGTGAAAGAGCGTGCGATCGATGTGAGCGGTCACTGCCTGGCTCTCTTCCCCCAGTCTCTGGCCAGTCGCCTGCAGCAGACCTTCGGAATTCTGCTCGAACGGCTCAAGAATGAAATGACCAGACTCGTCGCCATTCGATCCTTCAACGAAATTGTCGCCAAACAGACGGTGGGTTGAAATCTTCGATATGATGTATTTTTGGACGATAGGTGCATTGTTATGATATTGTGGCAATGCTATTCTCTTTAGGTTCCACCCGAGCACGTCATCAGCATTCTGCCTCAGCTGCTACCTTTCGTTGCCGACTTCCTCAAGAAAAATCAGAGAGCTCTCAAGGTGATAAAATTTCACTTTCAGCATTCTTTCAATTCATTTTTTGCAGATAGCCTCCTTGAACTTCCTTCGCTCTCTGATGGCTTGGCCTGCCTTGTCAAACGCCCTCAACAGCAAGGAAATGGAGTTGATCATCACTGAATTCCCGCAGCTCATCAAGGATGCCGATCTGACCATCACTCAGTCCGTTCTCAAGTGTGCATCTGGTACGAGTTCTTTATTTGCGCATTTTATTTCGAGTTCTTGGAAAATTCGGGGAGCAAAGAATAGAAATATGATTTGTTTGTAAAAGGATAAAACTTCTTTGAACTTTTCAAACGTTTTTTTTTCTATTCCAACAGAAGAATTTTGAATAAGATTTGATAATTCAGCGTGCGTGACAATGTTTCCCCAACAGTTTGCCTCACACCTGTCTCCTATCCTGGAATCATTCACGATCCTCTCCCAGTCCCCTCTCCTTCAGGGCTCCACCCTCACTTCTGCACTCGACTTCGTGCGAGCCATCGTCCACTCTAGTCTGCCCAATAAGCCTTCTTTCGAGGTAAAATACTTTTAAAAAATCATGGAAGTAGCGAAGATTGAGCAATCTCTTCATTACTCTACAAACGAATGAATAGCCCGAAAATGTTTTAATGAAGAAAAATTTGTGGAAGCGAACTTTCTCTCGAAGGTTTTGATATTTCGAGAAGTTTTTCAATTGAAACGTCATAGAGTTTTTCGTTCATGAAATTTACTTTTAAAAATTATTTCAGGAATTGCTTGAGACCCTGTGCTCCCCAATTTACAACACTTCAACCTCGAATGCAGCCCTCCCCAAACAGGCTTTCCACTCGATCTCTGCAGAACTGGCCACTGTTGCAGCCACCAGTGAATCTCTTTCTGAGGTATTCAACTTCTCCTTCCTTCCTTTCATCAAATCTCATTTCAGGCCCAACACCTTGCTTCTCAACTTGCTAAGCAGCTGACCGCGAGCGACAGCAGCGAGACAGTCCGCCTGTTTGCCATCTATGCACTCGGAGAGTTGGGCAGAAGATATCCCAAGGTCTATGATCAGGATGATACCATTAAGTAGGTTCTTCCTATTTACTTTCGAAATATTTATTTCTTCGGGTTTGATGGGAAATTCTCATTTTTGAAGGCAAAGTAGTATTGATAGAAGAAATGGTGGCTATCAATTGAGAGCGCAAACTCCGCCCCTCTGCAAAACTCTGCATAGTATAAAAAATGGTAGTATGGGGGAACCCAAACTTTAGAAGCAAACACCCTTCAAACTCAAGAGATCGTCAAAAACTCTAAATCAACGATAGACCTCATGAAACTGCTCTGTGTCAAAAATAAGCTCAAATGGTTGGAGCACACACGAGCACGTGACGATTTTGTAATGAGAGAAATGGTGTTCATTTTTTCAAGTTTGGATCTTTTTTATTGGTTTTTTACTTAATCAATTTCTAAGTTAAATCTTTGCGGATATTTTAACACCAAATTTGCACCGGTTGAATGGAGTTTGTGCTTTCTACCTATCAATCTGACTAGTCCTTTATTCATTTTGAAATGCTAATTCTGCGAACAAGAAGTGATCAGCTATTGCTCATTCCAGATTAGAAATTCAAAGTGTATTTTCCAGACCAGCCTCTCTGATGGTGCAAGTTTTCAACTCTCAGTCCGAAGAGATGAAGACAGCCGCAGCCCAGTCCTTGGGTGCCTTGGCCGTGGGCAACATCGAGAAATTCCTGCCCTTCATTCTCGAGCAGATCAACACTCAGGAGAAGAGACAGTACTTGCTGCTACATGCACTCAAGGAGGTAGACAGTGATTCAATTTTTAGTTCGTCATTCGTGTATTTTTAGGTGATTGCCTGGGATTCGACTGAGAACATTTCAATTGATGTGCTCAAGGCGCAGAGTGATGAAATTTGGAAGGTGTTAATGGCCCATGCGACCAGAGAAGAGGAAGGAACTAGGTAAACTATTTTTCCCATATAATTCAGAAAGATTTATTCGGTGCAATTTGAGAGTGAGTTCTGAAAATTAATTATCATCTTTCGAATATCTTCATTGTGATTGTGGTGTATCGAGTTAAACTTTTCTAATTCGAATCTAAAGAGTAAAAAAGACAATTTTCAGAAACGTGGTTGCCGAATGTCTGGGTCGTCTATGCGTCATTCACCCCTCTACCCTGTTTCCCCTCATCAAACAGCAAATTCGCTCTGACTCTGCCGCTGTTCGCTGTACCGTCGTCACTTCTGTCAAATTCATGATTTCCGAGGAAAAGACTACTTTCGATGCTGAATTGCAAGCTAACATTGGTGAGGGGATAGAATTAGTTTTTTTTTAACTTAGCACAAAAACAAGATATCAAAAACTTCGAATTTGTTGTAAATGACGAGATAGTATAAAAAATGAAAAAAAAATTGAAATATTTGAACTTTTGCAACTTTTTGAAGGAGTTTCAATTTATTTATCAGTTCATGGAGATAAATAATAATCTTTTTAATGGATGATCGATTTGCAGGCGATTTCCTGGATCTGATCAAGGACGACAATTTGGAAGTGAGACGGGTCGTGCTGGCTCTTATCAACTCGGCTGCACACAACAAGCCTTCTCTGGTATAGTAATAATTTCAAGCAAGTCATTTTTTTCTGCTTTCAGATCCGTGAAAGACTGCCCGTTCTGCTGCCTTCGATCTATGAGGAGACGCGCACTCGGAAGGAGCTGATTCGTGAAGTGGAAATGGGTCCGTTCAAGCATCAGGTCGACGATGGACTCGATCTCAGAAAGGCTGCTTTCGAATGGTAGGAATATTTATCTTCTGTCAGATTTTTAATTAGGATGACTGATTTAGTTTATTCTGGAACGCAATTATTAAATTCTAAAAAAATAGTTTCTGTTCTTCGAATTGAATCCCCCAACATTCTCTAATGATTTCACCTTTCAGTATGTATACTCTGCTGATCAGCTGCCTGGAAAAAATCGATGTGTTTGAATTCATTTCTCACATGGAAAATGGACTCAGAGATGGACATCACGATGTTAGGTTAGTTGGATGTGTTTATTAATTATTACACGAAATAACAATTTCGAGTTTTGAAAATAAGTCAGGAACTAATAAACTCTAACGTTTTTTTTTTTAAATTATATTTCTTCATTTTCATCTCACATATAGAATATCCTCTTTAGAAATTCTTTAAATCTTGCAATATTTTCAAAAACTAACTATTTTTCTAAATTTCAATGCAGTAAATCATTGATTTGTCTCTTAGACTGCTGACATATCTGATGCTGTCGAAGTTGGTGACTCTCTGCTCGCAACAGGTTCTCAGCAGAATGGATAGAATTGCTGAGCCACTCAGGGTAAGGAGAATGATGCTGAAATGAGGAAATGAATGAATTGCAGACGCAGATGATGAGCAAGGTGAAGTCGAACGCAGTCAAGCAGGAGATCGAGAAGAACGAGGAAATCAAGCGGGCTGTCATCAGGGTCGTGCTCACTATTCAGGTAAATTCAAATTGCACTTTGTATATTTGAAACATTTCTGATTTCCACTATTCCATTTGCAAAATTGTTCATTCTTTTGAAGAAAAGATTTCAAGACAACTCTAACGACAAGTATTCGCAGACCCTGATCTTATAGTAGATGCTAGAAAGATGTTGAACTCTCGATAACAATCATGAAACTTCTTCCTTAAAACTACCTGAAATTTTCATTTTCAGCGCGTGCCAGACGCAGACAAGTGCAACCAAGTGTCTGAGCTGCTGTCGCTGATTCGCAGTGAGTGTCCGCATTTGTTGGAGTCCGTGCAGAGAGACGCGCATCGCAGCTACTCCACTGACACTCCCATGGACATCTAAGTCTGTCAACTCCTTCCCTATCTCCTAGTGCTCAAAGCCCGATCTTATTTGTTCATATTCATTTTCATACATCATACAGTACTCTATTTATTCATTATCACATATGCTTTCTTTTCTATCTTTTAGAATTTCATTTTATCTAGTAGCTACGAAGTTTTACCCTTCTTTATACGCCTTTATTTTATGGCGCGTTATTTGATGAAAATGTCTAAATTCATTTTTAACTAGCGCGCAACTTGGAGATATTTATTGAGTTGGTTTCGGTTTTTGAATCAATTCTTCTCACTCGTTTCTTTTTACGACTCCATCACCACTAAATTATGCAATTTTCAGATCAATCGTGCTAATTCTTCACTAATTTTTGAGTGTTTGTCTCTTTATTCAGTTCTTCACTCATTTTAATGCAAATTTGCGTAATTGGTTTTGTGACTTTTTGCAAGTGAAAAGACTGATTTTGTGTTTTACCGGTGTCTAAATCAATTGATTGATTTTTATTTCTTTATGAATAAAGACTGAGATTTTAAAAATGACTAAAAATATCAACAAAAAAATGTCTAAAATCCTGTGATTTCCTTATCAAATTTCAAATTTTATCCATTTTGTTGAATAATGCTTCCCTGCACATATTTTCTGACACACTGCTCATTTTCAACGTTGAAAAGGTAGACTCGCATATTGTGACTGGACCGAGCACATCTAAAAAATGAATGCGATTTTTAGCAAAATGAAATGCCTCGCCTCAAGAAAATGTATCGTTTATCGTCGAGAAGTCTGAAGAAAAAGCCACGAATGAATCTTTGCTGCTCTTCATTTGGACGATGCACCTGATTTTCAAATTTGAATAATGTATTGAATATAGGGTGCGCCAAAAGGTTGGAAAATATTTTCATGCTACATTTCACGCTGACATAATATATTAGCGACTAAAAATTAAGTTACAGCTCAAATACGATGTTCTGAGCCTAATCGATAAATTCTATCAAAAGTTAATCGGAAATTCACAATAGCGAATTTTCGAATGGAAATGTTTCCGAACTTTTGGCGCACATTGTCATTTCATACCTCCAAATTCATTTGGCAAACTGTGATATTGTGTTGATCGAGTTTACCTCCTTTGTACAAATCATCCATGAACCCATACTCACCCCCTTCCGCATCTGCCCAAATTGCATCGTAGAACTGAATTTTAAACAGTTTATGACCATTTCATAATATCATTTTTCTTAATCTGTCATGATTGTTATAATCACTCTCAAGCAGAATAATGCTCATATAAAAATCACTTACTTTCTTCCTTAAAATTTCATCTAGAAAGTAGATCAGGCTTATTATAGTGACCATTTTGTCAACGTACTTCTCTGGAAAAGGGGGTACTGCATTGAATTTTTCGACATTTATTTGACTAACTGTCCACGAGTACACTGGCTTTGGAAATCCCTGACTCGCCGCCTAACGCGAAATTGAAAAATGCTCCAAATTTTCCGAATAACTTTGCATTATTTTCGTAGATGGGATCAGCTCCGTAAAATTCAATGGGATATTTTGAGGCCTAAACATTTGCCTTCAATAACATAAACTATTCCTATCCATACATTTATTAGACCCTCTTCCGATTGAATATCATTACCCACACCAAATGACACTATCACAGAAGATTCATTCTAAACATTCGAGTATTCCTTATCGAAAAAGACAATTCTTACTCTGACAGGCAGAACATGTCGCTTTATTTCATCGCGATTGCGAAAATCCCTTATTTGAAGAGTTTTATTCCAGGGCCCTTGCAATAAAATAATAAATTATCTGGTGTTAGAGCCATGAGTTTACCTTCGCATTCCGCAATTCCGAGTTTGATTTTATCCCAAATCTGAAATTTTTAATCTTATCCTCATTTATTTATATATAAAGTAATTAAAGATAAGTACCTCTTTGTGATCGTAATTGGAAATATTCTGAAGGATGCATTCTCTCCATGGCTCGTATATTGACTTGGGAAAATTAATAGATTTGTTATTCACTTCGTTGGAATATTTTTGAGAAAAATAGGAGATAGTTTGATAATAATTTACTAGCAGAAATGTTTGCAGTTCAGAATAGAATAAAAGCGTCACAAAGACTATAGATAGTGGAATAATCACTAACGAGAGTCGCATTCGAAATGAAATAATATATTTTTAAAATATGTAAGAAAAATTACATGTGAAAATTTATCCTCTCATTTATTTCATCTATTCAAAAATATCACAAGGGGGATTTATCTAACTAAATATAAAAATTATCGCAAATTTCATAGAAATCAAACAAGGTTCAAAAAATCGACATTACTTTTCGATATACTTTCTCTTTCGGTTTAATCTCGTGGTGCATATCCAATGAAAACTCGATAAATCGATTCGATTTTCATCATTTATATCTACTTTATACCCATTAGGTCAGAATAAAATGTACATCCCATTCTCAATAAAGTGTGTGCTCGAATGAACAATGATAATCTTCGCTGATTTGATAACTGTTTTCAAATTTAATACTCAATGATGAACACATATTTGTCCATTATACATAGATATGCTATGTAATGAAAACATAGGATTACAAATTTCAAAAATAATTTATCATGACCAGTATTGAACCCTTTTTGTCAATTAAATCTAATAATAATTTAATAAAAATAAATAACTTTTGATAAATTAGGTTTTCGTTTTCGGTGGAGAAACGTATTTGTCCATACATATTTTTTCACCGAAATTAAACAGGTAAATTCGTAAAAGTTGGTAGAGTTTAGCAGGCCTGAATATGAAATGAATACTTAGAAAGAATACCCTTTTTACCTGAATACTGCATATCGACCTTCCTTCGCTAATCGAACCAGGAAATTATGAGTTTGCTGCTTCATGTCGTCATTCAAAGGTTCATGAATCTCGATGTTAATTTGACAGACCACGATATTATTCTGGTACAGTTTTCCCTCCTCGTAGAAATACTTAAACATTTTATACTCAGCTCCTTCTGCGTCCATCATGAAAAATTAATCGATATTATTTTATACAGAATTTGTATTATTCTTTTTCTGAATTTCCTACCACATTGCGTCCAGATATTGTCTATTCAACACTTGTGTAATGAAATACGAGAGATCAAGAACCGGTACGACCTTGTTTTTGTATTTATCTGAAAAACATGTCTATTTTCGCGTCAAAATTAATGCGTGATTTTTCATGTAAAGGATCATCATAAACAAAGTTCGTGTGAACATATGCTGTGAGCATTGATCATTGGATAAAGGCAATATCAACTCGAAATTTAAAAATTTAACGAAGATTATAAATGAATTATAAGGGTGTTTTTTCCATAATTATTCAAAGCAAAAAATAACTCGCGTCCATCTAGAACGGATTCTTCATACAATCCAGTTTCTGCATCAAGTCCAAAGTTGAAAAATGTTCCGATTTTTCGATACAATTCGGCATTTTGCTCGTAAATTGGATCGGCGCCGTAAAATTTAGATTCGTTGTGCAAGTCCTTAAATTAAACAAAAAATCTTGTTTACGATACATTTGAAATTTCTAACTGGAATTAGAGTTTCTTCTGCAGTGATATCCCTTCCAACACCGAATGTCAAAAGCACAGAAGGCTCTTTCTAAATCAATCATTTGTTCAGAGCCGGTTTTAAATGGGAAAAAGTAATTCACTAACCTTGAGTGGAAGAACATGTCTTTTTATTTCTCCATGATTCTTATAATCTTTTATTTGTATCCGAGTATCCAAAATCGTCTCACAAGTCCTTATGCTTCTCGGCAAATGCCACCACATCTGCAGTTAATTATTGTTGAATAATCCAGAAATTATCATCTTACACCAGTAACATTGCTTAGCAAAGGGGCTGTGACATTTAGAAAACAATTGCTCCATTTCTTGTAATCTTCGTCCGTTGATTTGAACGGAGGCAAGGATGGATTAGAAGTCGACATTTTTGGGGGATCATCCTTTGAGTCTGCAATAAATTCCTCTTGGAAAATGTAATATTAATTAATATTGTGAAATATCAGACGAACCTTTGAGTGTAGCATCGTCTTTTGTAGCTGTATTTTGAAAAGCATCAGGATCAGCTTTCATATTTTCATTCTGATCCCTTCTCTTCGATATTTGATGACCTCCGAAATAATTGTTCTCAGTATTTGAGTTCATAAATGGCCTAATTTCCAAGTAAAGAATCAGGATGATAATTGTGAGTAGGATTTGAAATACTGTCTCCGACTTCATCCTGCAATAATGAATCAATGCCAAAATGGTTCGATTTAAACATCATGAACAATAATAATTACGCAAAGATAAAATTAGGCTGAACTTCATCTATATCATAAAAGTAGAATTAACGATTTTCATTGAAAATACAATAACAAATCGTTACACGTTACACAATTTGACATGAAATTGCTCTCTTCGACAAATGTTCAAATAAAACCAAATTGTGTGCTTTCAGCTCACTCAGTACGATCGGAATCAAAATGTTCAACAAATTATCTCAATATTTTGGGATAAATATTCTTGATAAATTTCAAGGGTTTGAAAATGATGGTAATAAAATTAGAAAAAAAATCACAATAGATAGCAATTTATTGACATAGGCGCTATTGTTGATGAAAATATGAACAAGTTTGATTGAGAAGAGAGTTGAAGCATCATTTCGAAGAAACACCAAGAATTTCAAGTACATCTAAACTGAAATTGCTACCAAAAGAATATTCCATTCTATTTCGGTCGAAGCTTTTGCATCACAAAATTTTGATAGCATTATCAGAGTTGTGCGAAATCCATACCTTCAAATTTTTAAATCGAAATTTCTGATATTAAATTTCTTATATCGAGATAAAAATTGTTTACTTTTCTGATCATTATCCTTTAATTACCCTAATTAAATCCAAATAAAACTTTTTATTTAATTTGGAAATGTCGACAAAGGTATGTAAGCGTCGTCAAATTCATCTGAAAACATCGTCACACTTTATGATGAAGAATGAATGACGATATTTCCAGCTTACCATTTTTCCACTGTAAAAAACGATTTTAATTATAAACAAAGAAAATGACGGGATAGTCATGTAATTTGTACGATACACATAGACGACTAAAAAATTAGGATAATTTTAAGGGATAATTAGAGAAATTAAATCAATTATGGTCGATACAAGCTTTATAAGAAACCAATTTCCCAGATCCAAAGTATATGGTTGGCAATTTTAGATCGAATTATAATGGAAGATATTAATCTGATATCAGGGCTGTTGCAGAAGTTCCGATTCTGATTCCACAAATTCCGGAATTTTCGGGCGATTCCGATTCCGGTCTCGCGAAAATTTCAACTCCGATTCCGAATTTTTTTTAATTCGATTCTGCAACAGCCCTGCCTGATATTCATTTCGTTTTGTTTAAATAAACTTAAAACAATCGATGCAAAAGAACTTACATTATTGAAACAGGCTATTGTAAATATAAAAACGACAGACAGATTAGGAAAAAAGTATGTTGGAAAAAATTCAACCGAGCTAGGAATTTGCAATAGGAAACAACGAAAGTTGTGAATTTTTTGAAAATAGATAAATGAGTCGACTTTTTTACGAAACTCATTAGACTGCTGTCCTTATATATAATGATTCTTTGACAACAGAGCAACCGCCTAGTGTTTTCAATTAAAGCATATTGAGCAGAAAGGATTCCTCTATGAGTAACCTTTCTGGGTTAGGTGTTAGCTCGGATTGGTTAGTAATTAGTTGACAAAGATACAGAAAATATAACTACTAACAATGGGTTTATTTCAGGACAGACTAAACACCGCTCAATTGCGATGACATTTCAACACAGAAGAAAGGGACGGAGAAAAGCTGGCACAATAGAGAGAGAGAGAGAGAGAGAGAGAGCTAGAGAAAGTAATAAAGTCGTCCAAGAGGTGGTGAAGAAAAGAAGTAGAGGAAGAAATGTGTTGCCTTTTGGCACACATATAAAATATAAAATGCCTGATGGAGGGTTAGTTATAGATGGAAGTTAAACATTCCAATGAAAAATTCTGTGTATCTCTAACGGTAATGCTCCAATCCTGCATATTTATGCGGCAGATTATATTCTCTTCCAATGAAATAATGTATTTTGGCAGTAGATATTGATGGTTCAGAATTATTTGCATGCAAAATAGGATGGGTATCAGCTTGACAAATGGTTAACCACCATAAACAGATCGATATGTAACTGATTAAACAGTTAAACTGGGCGATTCGTTAAATTTAAAGAACGCATAAAAGCTGCAGATATGAGTTTCTACGCTCATTGTTGACTTTGCAAATGATAAGAAGCATTTAGAAGTGTTTAATCTATAACGCCATATGCAATTCTTCCTTCGTTAATTATTTATCTTTTTTCAAATTTGCATAAGAATTAAAAAGATAATTTTTGAAGTTTGACAAAATAGGCTGCGTAAACTTTCCTTCCAAATACTATTTCTCGCTGTTTTATTTTCCCCGCTTTGGGAGGAAAGTTTATACTTTATTCTTTAGGAAGAAAGCTACAGTCGACAAAATTTCATCAGAGGCTCATTTCATGAAAATATAAACAAAAAACAAGTGATCGTCATCATAATTGATGATCGCAAAAACAAAATAAGAATGCTTGGAAAGAGACTGATAGCATTTGCCTTCAAAAATATAAGAGCAAAGTGATACATTTTGGGAAGAAAATACTTGGAACCGGAAAAAGTTCGTAAGTCAAGGAAATGTCGAAAAGCAAGTTGAAGGAAAGAAACAAATGAAAGAGAAGGAAGTTTAGAATGTTGCCTGTGATGAACTGCGTGTTCATTTGGTTGTTGATTGAGTGAGTATTTGTGAAGTGGTTGTGAGCTCAGAAAGAGAATCGCTGCTGAATGGTGGCGAGCATGCGGATGGTCTCCTCGACAGAGTCCGCCCTCGACATCACAAAGTACATGTCTGCACAGATTCGCGTCACGCTCACCAGGTCCCACATTAGCTCGCTCTTCCAGCGGCTGCAACACAACAATAGCATTGCAAGTCGCAATTTCGGAATTTGTTTGTATGAATATTTAAAAATCAATTTCATGCCAAAATAAACCTCATCCCCTGAAAGCATCATTCTTTATCCAAAATTATCTTCAAAAAAGTAGTATTCAATCAATTGTTTTTTTTTGTATTTTCCTCTCATTCTTTCAATCTATCTTCATTTTTAAAGGATAAGGTTTGTCAAACCGTGAATTTACAATTTCTATTTTTTATGAACATTTAGAAGAGAAATGTAAAATAAAGATAAAAGAACTCACAAGGTTTGATAGATATTGATTTTGTTCTGCTCGAGAAGAAACGCGGGGAAGTTGCAGAGCTTGAGGACAGCCTCACAGGGCACCACGATCAGCGAGCTGCTCACATTCTGAACACACACGCACATCGTAAAATGACCTAGAGAGAATCAAGACAAGGTATGGGCACAATCGAGCCGGATTTAGGAGGCCATTTTCAGCCCTATTTGTTTTAACCCGTCCCGTTCCAATCCCAAGATTTCTGCAAAATACCAGCCCTGCCTAGTCAAATTGACTAGAATGGTCAAAACCACAAACCTGGAAGCCAATCTGAAAGAAAGAAACCCCATCATCGGTCATTTGTGCTGTCTAGATTGGATTACTGTTGCATGTAATATTGTCTTAAGGTGTCTACCTCGCTCTGCATCCGAATCTCGTCATAGTTACAGTGAATGTACTGGATGATCGCGGAGAGCACGGTGTGGAACTCGAAGTGGCGGAGACCGTGATAGATGACGTAGTGGTCAGCCTGCAACAACACAATATGTTAGATGGGTTTATGCAAATTGACGACTTTCTAGAAAAGCTGCACCTTTCCTGAAAGGGTACCAACGAGATGCATAACTAAAAGGTGCAAACCTTCGGAAGCAACTACATTTAATAAGGAAATTAGTTAACAAAATTAAAGAAAAGAATATTTCAATAAAAGCATAGATAACCAACCAGTTTGTAGTTTCTCACGCTGAGCAGTTCTTTCGATTTGGGGGCAGGATAGATGTCTTTGAGACGGAAAATCACGAACTGAGTGGCGCCTTGCAATTCTTCATATCCTGAAATTACAAAAAAATATATTTGAGTTTAAAACTGACAGAATTGAGAAATGGTTACAACAGACATGAATTATCTGATTTCTTAAAAACTCTACTTGAAATTATTTTCATGGGAGACTTCCTAAGCGATTTCTACGAATTATAGCGTAAAAGTTTCAAAGTTTGAATATAAAAAAGTTCAAGAAGAAAAAAACCAGAAATATTTTAACCAACTAACCATCAGTCTGTCCAACGAATCTGATCTCGTACTCGTACAACTCGTCCACCTCCTTCATCAATTCATCGATC
Organism: Diploscapter pachys; assembly: GCA_002287525.1. Taxonomy (NCBI): domain Eukaryota; kingdom Metazoa; phylum Nematoda; class Chromadorea; order Rhabditida; family Rhabditidae; genus Diploscapter; species Diploscapter pachys. The sequence continues at coordinate 236,204 of LIAE01007883.1, read as the reverse complement.
CTGAAAATTCAACTCCTAATCCTATTTTATTTTTTGAGTTACAAATTGTCCGGTCTTTAACGAAAGAATAATCTTTTCGATTCAATTTTCACACAATTTCCAGCTAGGAAGGAGAGTTTGATAGGACAAATAGAGATACGAAAATTTTTCCTGCCATTAAGGAACAGAACGCAGTGCGAGTCTGCTTACCAGTCCTGGAACTGCTGCCTGTCGAACTCGAATTTATGGTCCGTATGTCTGAACTTGCCGGGCTCGAGCCCGAATGCAGTGTTGTACTCGGCATTGGGCGTGGACGCGACGAACATCTTGGGCTGAATCTGCGTCAGCACCATCAGGCAAAATTTAGTAGCGTCCTCAATCGGCATGTGCTCGATTCTGCAGGGAAGGAACTGATTAAGTTGAACTTTGAAGAATAGTTGAATCGATGATTTTGCTGTTGTTAAAGGAAATCAAGATTCGTTCCGATTCCTTGAAAAATGGCAAAAGATTTAATTCGGCTTAAAAATACGAGTAATGGGAAAGATTTCTTTTCTGGGTCAAGACAGCTATTTCCATTTCTTCATCCTGATTACTTTTGCCACTTTCCGACTAAATTCGAAATGTTCATGACTTACACTTCAGTGGCCACAACAGCATCAGCATCGGCAACCCTGCCATCCAACTCGAGGATGCTGCCCAAATAGGCCTCGATCACACAGGGCATGGCCACTCTCTTCTGCAACACAGACATCACTCGATTGTAGTTGTACCTGCAAGTAAAAATCATCAACACGTTGGTGGTTATTCAGAGAGAAGGATTAGACGACTTTTCGACAGCAAATAATAGTTTGATAAGACAGTTTTGTCGCGTTCCATTTTCTGGGTTTCTCGATTCTTCAAAAAACGAAGGACGAACTTAATGAAGCTCTAGTTTGGATATTCTTTAGAACATGAAGATAGGATGAAGAAAATAGCGGCCTTCTGTATTAGTTACCCTCAAGTAACTTTGATCCTTTTGTAGAAATTATCCTTGTTTTTTTTTCTATTCTCTATGTTCTTTCCAGAAAAGAGAATATTTTTTACAAAAAAGATAAGTAACTGAGGGTAACTAGTGCAAGAGGCCGATATAGCAAAGTTTGATGAGGAACTTATTTGAATAAGTGTCAAAATCGACCCGAAGAAAGTATGGCATCTGGCAGAACCCTCTTATCAACCTAATATGCAATGACTGAAAGGAGAATAGTGGATGGGCAAATGCTTAGCTTGAATAAGGAAGCAATTTGCCATGTTGTCAAGAAGTATTGTCATCTCCGAGTTGTCTCGTGTAATATACTCGGAATATTCTGAATCCCTACTTATTGTCCTTGATTCCTTCCCTGATGGAGGAAGCCTTTTTGTCGACAGAGCAGATGCAGCGAAGGCCCAGTTCGTCCATTCGGTACATGAGCACCCATTCTAGGTACAGCTGGCCACAGCCCATCACCGCCAGCTGAGCAAATCATCATTTATTAGGTCTCTATAAATTTCGTCGAGGATTTCATAATCATTAACTTAGATTTAGAATCGAGCTAGGGTACATTTGGTATCGGAAGGATCAACTCGTCGTGTAAAGTATTTTGGATGTAGATAATCCCCTAATTCACTCAATCTAGAACTTGATAAAATGACATTTGTGATAAATTTTCTTTGGTCAACTTTGCAAATCGTCAAACAACGATTATCTATCATCCTCAGCTATGTTTCATAACCAACCTTCTTGATGTTGTAAGCCCTGCCCCACTGCAGGAGGATGTCGCGAACGAATTCGGCGCGCTGTCGCTGCAGAGGCGGAGTGAATAACTTTTTCTTGTTCTCCTTGTCGTCCAAGTTCAGCCAGGAATGAACCAACTGAAAATTATATTAAGCTGTTCTGGATAATTGATTTTGTTGAGTTCGACTCAGGATCAACAGTACATAAACGCACAAGAGCAAATAGAGGTAGAGAAATAGTCCAGTCAGATACCAATCTTCCAAAATATCTAACTTTCTTTCAAACACATCATTTCAACGGAGCGAGATTTTAAAAATTCCAGGATCGAAATTTCGGAGTCAAGATCTCCGTTAAACTGCAATGCAGTTATTCATTAGAAGAGTAGAAAAAACGCATTTTAAGGAAATCTTCAATTCAAATATATACTCGTTTATATTTCGTAAAATGAACTTACACTAACATTCTTGAGCATCTCTTCCAAGTCGACGTCGAGTTCCCGATGCACTTTCGCATCGATCTCTTCATAGGCCTCTTTCAGGTTTTTCTGAAAACAATCTTATCAGTTTATGGGAAGTTTCGGACTTTTCGAATTTCTTCAACTGGAATTTCTCAGATTTCAAGAACGGAATTGAAAAAAAAACTATTTAAAACGAAAGTTAATTGAATCAAATTTTATGAATATTTAATTCATTTTGCTAAATTTTGTTGCGATAATGCAGGAATGATATCCTCATGGTGGGCATCAAAGTAGACTTTGAATGGAAAGAAGCTCACCATGAGATCCTCCTGATAGTTATAGTTTCTTTCCGGCTTCCAAGGAGGAAGGACCATTGAGAAGCTGTAAGTTGCTAAAATCAATCGATTAACTATGAAGATCTTTCAGATGCTGGAAGATACTGCATCGGTTTCTAACCGATTTTTTCTTCGGAAAGAAGATTCGTGATGGTATGAAGGTTTATTTTATAGGAAGTGTCTATACCGAATAAGCAAAAAAAACTGATGGCAACAGCTATATGACGGACTGATGGGCCCTTTCCTTTCACACACTATTTCGCCCTACCCTCTCTCTAATTATAGAGTCCGTCAGTCCGTCATTTAATAACTGCCGAAACGGATTGATCTAGGACGAATACAATTTATTTGACTTTTCGACATTAAAATTTGATCACCACTCTTCAGTGTTTTAAATAAATAAAGAAAAATCGATATAAACCCAAAAAAATATAAAACAAAATAAATACAAAATCAAACATGATCGAAAATTCAAACAAAATATGACTAGAGTTGATATTAACTTAAACCCCATAGAATAAATATATCACAGACGTTATAAACTACGAAATAACTACTTTAGGATGGATGAACCATTAAATTATTTAAAATTAAGACTAGAGATTAAAGATGAAAGAATAAGAAATGACTAGGTGATGATTATTTTACATGAAGTTTGGCTATACCAATAATTTTGTCTGAACAAAACAAACGACCTGTCCCTGCACAGAAAAACTGTTTATGAGAAGGAATGCGAGTCTTCCACGAAGAACTCGTTGAAAGCAGAGTCGAATGCAGAGGAAGTCTCTCCGAAGCTCACATCCTTCAGCACTGGAAGACACTCGTCTGCAGCCGATGGCAGGTTCTGCGAAATTTCAAATTCAATGAAAGGGTTGAGATATTTCATTCAAAATGCCTAGTCCTTTCGAGAAGGAAAAAATTCTCCTGCTAAAAACTAAACAACAGTAATTGTTTTTTACCATAAATTGCTACATTTTGATCGCTTTTGGAAAATTTGTTAGGGACGCAATCAGACTTACAAATACAAATCCGCACTCGCGGGTCGGGTATCATTTTTGGGGGTAGGGGACGAGTGTGGGAACGAAATTTGAAAAATGCGGATCGGGTCTGGTGCGGATATCAAAATTGCAGAAAAGTTACAAGTCTGGACGAAATTTGTTCTATTTCAAAAGAAGAAATAGAAAAACTGACCATCAATGAAATCTCTTCAGATTCCTTGTAGATGTGCTGCTGAATGGAAGTAGCGCAGAAGTTGGACTGGGACTGCGTAGAAGCAGATGCAGAAGGAGTCTGGAAATGATGTACTTTCCTCTTTGAAAAACGTTATTACAGAAGGTTGCGAAGGTTTACCTTCTAAAACAAGGAATTGAAAGGACGAATAGATAAATAGCGTTTGATAGGAAAATGCTCATTTATGAGAGAAAAGTACTCGCAAGACTTTCGAGTACCTGATTGTGAATGGAAGTGGCAGGCTGATTGTGAGAAGGGTTGACATAGCTCTGGTGCTGCTGCTGTTGCTGGTGGTGGTAGAGATGAGGGGCTGGCTGCACAGAGGGAGACTGAAAATGCTTGATATTACGAATTTTCTGTATTCACCAACCTGATTATGCACAGAAGTGCCATAAGCAGGTTGTTGCTGATAGCAATGAGCAGGCTGAGCATTTGCATGGACCTGAAGAAATGCAAGGTTTCAAGTCAAGAAGCATATCGTAAATACCTGGCTATGAACCGGAGTAGAATAAACAGCTTGCTGTTGATAAAAGTGAGAAGGCTGGGCAATTGCAGAGGTCTGCAAATTGATTATCTCAGATAAACCCAGGCAGGATTTCAGAATGGTTTTGAACGGTCCTCCAATTTTTCTTGTGAAAGATGATTCAATTTGTATTGAAGTGATTGAATTAGTTGAACTTCCAAGAAAGAAAGAAGATGTGCTATCTCAATCTTGAGTAACTCCTATACTCTCTATTGACCTCGATCGGTGTTGCCTCTATGGTTGGGTAAAAGGTTGGAGCGAGCGCGAAACGAGTCGCAGGTGAAACTAGTATAAAAGGAGGACAGAGGACGCAGAATTAGCGAGAAGGCTTCGCAACGTCTTTTTGCCAAAAGATAGGCAACACCGTTTTCGAGGATAATGTAGAGCAAATTCTGTTTGAAAAAATCTGTTCATTTTTGAAAAGAAGTAGAGAAGTGAAATTACAGTAGCCTGATTGTGAACCGGAGAGGCAGCATACGGATGATGCTGCTTGTAGAAGTGAGAGGAGGATTGCACAAAATGAGGCTGAACTGGTGCAGACGCATGGAAGAAATTGATGTTTCGTACGGTAAAATAAAACTTGTGTTACCTGATTGTAAATTGGACTGGAAGGCATAGGAGTTGAGTTGGCAGAAGCCGACTGCTGCTGCTGCTGCTGCAGTGGGAAATGCTGATTGTGAGATGACTGGGCAGAGACCGGGGAGAGCTGCACGACTGCTGAAGTGGAGAAACTGCCGCCTGCACAGGGAGAGGAGACTGGGGATGGAGGAGAAGGGGCGTTAGATCGAGGCGAAGTGGCCAGGGGCAAACTCGGCACGCTCTGCACCATGTAAAGGCCGTTTGGGGTGTGAATCTGCAAGGTGCGAAGTTAGCTTTTAAAAAGATGAACTCCAATAATATCCAAATTCCCATCCTTTTACAATCTCCTTCATTGCATCTCACATTGCAAGAATCATATCTTTCCCAAATGGCTCCTTCTATGATTGACCGCTTGGCCATCACTACCATTACTAAACTTTACCAATGACTTTTTCCTACACTCTAATCGAAAATCCAGTGAATTTTAGTAATGATGGTGGTGGTCAGTCGGTTAATTATAGAAAGCCTTCCCAAATCACTCTTTTCTAGAAGAAAGACATGACGTACCAAGAATCGCTTCTTGTCAGGGAAGACCATGCTGGTGTAGAAGATATCGATGTTCTTGGGAATGGAAGGGAGGGAAGGAGACTGGCTGAGAGTCGATTGGGAGGCAGATGGAGTCGCGTTGCTCTGGCCGTCTGAATGAGTTGACAGATTAACGAATAACTCAAGAACGAGCTAACAGCTTGGATCGACGACTCTGGCTTCTCTCTTCTTCTGCACAGCCGACTTCTGCCTTCCCTTCGGCAGAAATGTCGGCACAGCTCCTCTCAACTTGGCTTCCTGTTTGTCCAAATGCCTAAATACAACTTCTTCAAAGTCACCATAAGCTATGTTGTATCATGGTGTTTGAGACTAGAAGACTGCAAACTAAAAAAGGACAAGTTGACTTTTCTGACAAGCCGTCATTTGAAGAACAGGGACGAAACGAAAATCGAGCTCGAAATCAGTTTTCGAAATATCAAAACTGTCTTTTTGTTGAAGAATTATCGGGGAAAAAGAAGGTAAATCGTTTCAAGCCTTATCTCTCGCCATACTAGAAACTTTTTCTTTTAGTTTCTACATTCCCAAACACCAAGTCAGAAGCTAAATCTTGTCGACTACATAAATTCTCTACAAGCTTCAGTTTGACCTACTTGAGATGGATGATGTGCCTGTCGACACGTTCCTTCTCGATTTCCTTCTGTCTGAATGCAGCGTAATGCTCCCTGGCTTGCTTGTCATGAGCTGCCCAGGCCTGCCACGTTTTCACGCCGATGTCTCTGAAATATCGTGGATTTTGGAATGGATGTGGCAAAAAATCTCGGAAAATTTTTATCCCAGACTTTTCGTAATTTCAAGGATTAATTCGCGGACCAACTTTTGGAAACAGATCTAGGCAGGGCTTTAGCCAGAATCTGTGCGTACACTCTACAAGTAAAACATCCCCAAAATCATGCCCCGGTCTTCCTTATGAATCATTTTTTATTCTGAAGAAATTTCCTAGCGTAGTTATCCCATAAAATTTCCTATTCTGATCAAAAGCTTGCTTGGGTCTGTATGGGAAACCGATAAAAACAATCGGTAAGGCAACATGATACTGTCGGAAAGATTTCTCCAAGTTCAATCGATTTTCGCACTTGAACGTTCATTCTTCACATCGGCTTGAAAAATTCGGAGAAGTGCAACAGCAAGGTGAATTGAAAGTTCAAGCTTAAAAATTTTGAAACTTTGAGTCTCAAAATTCAAGGGTTTAATTTTTATGGAGTCCCCGTATATCGATCGTCTTTTCACCCAAACAATATCAAAACTCCCAAGAAGTTATAGGATAAACTTTTCAAGTAGGTCAATTTTGGGAAAGAACAATTTGAAAAGTCTGACTCACTCTGCCTCCTTCGCGAGCAGTCGCTCCTCATCTTCGAATTCTTCGTTTTCCACGTTGTGTTGACTGTTTTCGGACATCGTTCGGACGTCTTCTGATTGACGACGACAACCTGAAATCTGGAAAAATCGTGAAAATCCGAAAAAGAAACTTCGAAAAGGAAGAAAGCCGCGCGACGCAGTGGCGCAAGTGGGTGGGCGCGGCTAAACGGTCAGTGGTTGTTTCCGGCCTAAAATACTCATTTTCAACTTTCGTCGTCCAACGGGCGGTGATTTTCCGCAACCAATCTTCAAATATAAGGAATCTGCGTTCGTCTTCAGCTCATCAGCATGGTAATATGGCGCGCAAATAGAATTTCAATTTGACGTCGATCTATCCACGATGTTCCTGATAAGATTTCTGGAAGCTTTGGAAACGAAAAGTTAAAAATGTAGAAAAGTTTAAGAATTTTGACGAAGTTGTTCTGCTCTAGAATAATTTGTTGGAGTTTCAGAGTCACCACACGGCTGAGGCCGGCTTCACGAGCGGCTACCAGACCGGAACGACCGGCAAGGAATCGAGCGGGGGCGATCAGGGCATCTCTTCGGGTGGTCACTCGAGCACGACCAGGCAGAAGACCGTCAGGGACAGGAATCTCGGCACGATTCATGGAGATCTCTTCACTCGTCCGCTCAACTTCGACAAGCGCGGTGAGTTGGGAGGGGGGAAATGAGTTAGACCTCTCTGGAGGTCAGCCCCCCCAAGTCGAGGAGATTTTCCCGAGCTGTTGGGATGAATCGTTTGACTGATTTTGATAATTTCAGGCATTTCGGGCGCTCCGCAGGAATTCAGGGTCAACTTCGTGCCGGTCGAGACCTTCCCGGAGACGCTCATCTACCAGTACCACGTGCAGTTCGAGCCGGACATCGATAGCAAGGAGTTCAGGCAGAAGATCCTCATGCAAGAGTCCGTCTCCAGAGAGCTCGGCAGCTTCTTCATCTTCGACGGTACGTTGGAAGAGTCGAATGAATGCTGAATGAGAGAAGAAAGCAGAGAGAGAGAGAAGCAGCAGCAAGTTATTGAATTTCAGGAATGATCATGTATCTGAACCGTGAGTGGGACCGCGAACGCAGACTGAGTGGCCGCCACCCGCAGTCGGGCATTCCCATCGAGATCCGCTTCAAGAACAGCGTCCGCTTCTCGCACAACGACCCGCAGGCCATCAACGTCTACAATGTGATCCTGCGTCGCTGCTTCGACCAGATCGGCCTCAAGCAGATGGGCAGGAACTACTTCGACCCGACCCGCTCCGTCACCATCCCCAACTACAACATGGAGGTCTGGCCCGGATACGAGACGGCCATCCGTCTGTACGAGGACAAGCTGATGCTCTGCATCGAGAACAGATTCAAGATGCTCCGACTCGACAACATCAACATGATTGTGAGTTTCGCAGATGAACGGAGAAGAAATTGATGGGT
>LIAE01007883.1:191192-227875 GCA_002287525.1 Diploscapter pachys | reverse complement strand
ACGCCTGAGTCGACCTTCCAGAAGGCTGACGGCAGTGAAGTGACGCTGTGCAGCTACATCAAGGAGCAGTACGGAGTGAATGTCAGCGACATGGATCAGCCCATCATTGTGAGTCGGGAAAAACTGACCAAAAATGAAGAGTTTGAGACTTCTTGGAAAATTCGATCAATTAGAAAATCGATCATTTGAAAGATTCGAAAGATATTCTTGGTAAATCGTCTCGAAAATAAAAACGTCACTTCAAAAGCGTGTAAAAACTAATTCTTTCAGGTGTGCGAGGGCAAGCCCAAGCAGCCCCATGAGCCTCCTCAGAAGACGTACCTCGTGCCCGAGCTCTGCACGCCCAAGGGCCTGACAGACGACATGAGAAAGGACTTCCGCCTGATGCGCGCTCTCTCGCACCACACTCGTCTCGACCCCATGAAGCGAGCCATGAGCACCAAGGAGCTCATCAACAGACTGCAGGCATCCATCGAATGCCAGGCCCTCTTCGACAACTGGCATTTCCGGCTCTCGGACGAAATTGCTGGAATGATCGGAAGAATCCTCCCTCCCGAGAGGGTCAGTCTTGTGTTGCTTCCCTTTGAAACAATTGATGAGTAAATTTTCAGATGCTCGGCTCGCGCAACTTCGAGTTCACCGGCCAGAAGGCGGAGTGGGCGAGGGAACTGAAGAGGGCGGGCAGCTTCCGCACCATGCATCTGTCCAGCTGGATCATCATCTACCCCAGGAACGAGGAGAGAATGGCTGTCCACTTCTATGGTAAGGAAGAGATGGGGTGAAGAGGAAATGAAATGACTTGGTGGTTGCAGAGAGACTCGGAGGACTGGCGAGGCAGATGGACATGGGAGTGGCCGAGCCGTTCGCGATCCCTCTCGACAGCACGCAGCCCAGGGACTACCAGAATGGCATCCAGCACGCCCTCAACACGGCAAACAACCCCAACAAGCCGTTCTGCATGATCGTCATTCTTCTGCCTGACGACAACAAGACCAGATACGACACACTCAAGAAGTGGCTCTGCACTGCCTATTCCAGTAAGTGAAAAGAATGTTGAAGGCAGTAATGAAAAATGAAAGATTGAACATTTCTTCATCGAAAGCGAGTTTCGAACTGTTCCAAAAATACCTGAACTTAGGTGTCTCATAAATTCAAAAAGAAAGTTCATCCATCCTTAGATATTGTAAATAGAAATCAATCGTTTCATTTTGCAGTCCCCTCTCAGTGCGTGCAGCTGAAGACACTGGCCGGCAAGCCGCATGCAGGCGGCGAGAACAAGAACTTCGACTCGATCGTCCTGAAAATTCTGCTGCAGATGAACTGCAAGATGGGTGGCGCACTCTGGAAAGTCAAGATTCCGGTTAGTTTCAAGAGAAATACGAATATTCGAAAATCCTAAAGCTTGATGAAGTTTTCCTTCATATCTTGTACGAGTTTCATGTTCATCTCTCCAAGCTGTGGAATATATCTTGCTTGCCAACAATTACTGATCCTCGGATTTCAGCTGAAGGAGACGATGATCGTCGGCTACGACCTGTACCACGACTCCACCCGGAAGGGCAAGACGGTCGGCGCGTGCGTGTCTACCTACGACAAGGACTTCACCGAATTATTCTCCCAGACCAGGCCCCACGAGAACCCCACGCAGCTCGGCAACAATCTCATGATCTTCATCAGAAGTGAGACCTTGGATATTTCTCTTCTCCAAAACCACCACCAGCATCTTTGTGTTTCAGAGGCCCTGCATCGCTACCAGGAGGCCAACGGCCAGCTGCCGAAAAGGATCATTCTGTACAGAGACGGAGCCGGAGACGGTCAGATCCCCTACATTCGCGATCAGGAAGTGCGCCTCGTGAAGGACGCGTGTGCAGAGGTGGTGCAGCAGGCCGGCCTGTCCGAGGACTTCAAGATCCTGCTCTCGTTCACCATCGTCACTAAGAAAGTCAACATGCGCATCTTCCGCGTTCTTCAGGATACGCTCATCAACCCTGACCCCGGAACTGTGGTCGACAACACGGTACGCTTCTGATTTCTTGAATTCAGGAATTCCAATTGGATAATTCTTATTTTCAGGTGACCCGTCCCGAGCGCTTCGACTTCTACCTGGTGCCGCAGTACGTCAACCAGGGCACCGTGACTCCGGTCTGCTACAACGTGGTGTACGATGACACGCAGCTCAGTCCCGACAGACACCAGATCCTGGCCTTCAAGCTCTCGCACATGTACTTCAAGTGAGTTTTTCAAGAAAATGTTCTCATTTCCCAAGAAAGTCGTGAATTTGCCCAACTAGCTGATGAATTTCTTTCAGTTGGTCCGGAACGATCCGCGTGCCCGCGCCCTGCCAGTACGCCCACAAGCTGGCCTTCCTCGTGGCTCAGTCCATCCATCAGGACCCGCATGAAGGCCTCAAGGACAAGCTCTTTTTCCTATGAGTTCGAACCCATATATTCCCCTCTACCCAACCCCCAACGACATGCAATAATCATCATATCATATCCCTTATTTGTCTACCAACCCATCGCGCAAACCACAACAATCATCATATCATATCACATCCCATACCCCCTTATTCTGACCCGTGTTTATATCATTCCTCTTATCTTCATTTTTTCTTTTTTCGATTGTTTTTTTTGTTCGTTTTCTCTTGGGCTTTCACGCCTGATTTTTTCTGCTTTTTGTTGATTTGGCTTTTTTCTCAGATTATCTTCTTCGAAGAATTTTATTTGATTAAACCTGAAATACTATGTTATCTTTTTTCTGATTGAAAGTTGTTTTTTTAATTGAAATTTTCGTCTGGTTGAAAATTATTGGTGAGAATAAAGTTTTGTAGAGAATGATCTAATTGTCTTGTGAAATTCTAGTCGTTACATCGACTTCTGAATATTTTTTGTTATAATTTTCAAGAAACTCCACAACTGTAGATCGACAAGCTTCTTCGCTTCTTATTTTTGCCCACGAATTTCGCAGTTTGGTCATGACTTGTCAATTTCTAAGAAAATTGCAGAGTCGATTTTGTGGAGCAGCAGTAGTAGAAAGAAAAGGGAAGGATGTCCGTGTCGAAGATTCGCAGAAACATCAAGAACGTGGCCTACAACTTCTCGCCCGCGCAGATCAAGACCAGGGAAGCCACGAGGTGGGTGAAATACTTTGATGGAGTAGCCTGATTTTCACTTCATTGCTTAGGAATATAGCCTTCAAAAAATTTTGCTATAAATAAATTTCACAAGACTAGATCGAATATGGACTCAAGCTGAGCTCTTTAATTACGAAAGGTAGAAAAGCATGGAATTCAGTTGATCACAAATTATAAGCTCTTTAGTTTGGGAAGATTTAATTTTCTTTAAAGAAAGATGGAAGGGAGTTTTGTTTTTCTGAAATAGTCTTAATTCGCAATTTCGTTTCATATTTTTCAAGGATTATTTGAATTTCAGCAATGACGAAGGGACTCCTTCCGTGCAGCTGATGGCGAAGATCGCAGAATGCACTGTCGACGGAAAGGTGAAGAGTGGACGGGCGGGCAAATTGAGAATGAGGGGAGAATGTTGCAGATGGCAGACGAAGTGATGGTCATCATCTGGAAGCGACTGAGCGATTCGGGCAGAAATTGGAGACACGTCTACAAGAGTCTCATCCTCCTCCAGTATCTCATCATCAATGGAAGCGAGAGGGTGGGTAGGCTTTTCGGGTGATGTTATAGTTTGAAGATCGAACAGTTCGAATGTGATAGAACTTCATAGAATCTTCAAAAATGCTGGAAAACCTTTAATTCGCAACTCGATCCTTTTCAGATTGTGCGCAAGATCAAACAGCAGATATTCCACATCAAAACCCTCAAGGACTTCGAGCACCACGATGGGGATTTCGATCGGGTCTGTTGAAGGAATCCCAGAAGACTTCCGTTCATTTTTGATCAGGATGAAATGCTGCCAAAGAACGACGAAAATATTTCCCTGCCAAAACAAACTATTCTTGCTACGCTTCACCTCTTTTCTCTTTTTCTCTAATCAAGCTATAAGTTCATTGATTTCAGGGAATTTTCGTTCGTGACTTGGCAAACGAGATTGTGAATCTGCTGCAGGACGAGAAGAGACTGGCTGAGCAGAGACAGCACGGCACTCAGAACAGACACAATGAAGAGATCAGCAGGGCCAGGGAACAGGGAAGGAAGAAGGGAGGTAGAAATTGATTGAAGAGGAAAAGGTGTAATTGCACAAATGGCAGAGAACGGACTAGAAGAGGACGTGCCTGCGAACACTACCGAAGAGGAACTGCAGTTGCAAGTGGCTATGGCTCTCAGCAAAGAGGAGCAGCGAAAGAAGGAGGAAATTATCAAGTCTGATGAATACAGATTGCAGGTGGGTTGAAGCTAGAATTAACGACCTTCAAATATGTGATAAAATAAACGAAATTGTACAGGGACACTAGAAATTGCAATTTTACAATGTTAGTCCTCCAATTTTTGCAAAAAAAGAATTATCTTCGAAGAATTGGTAAGCGATGTCTGAGTTTCCTTTCGGAATCGTTCCTGGATAATTTATTTCAGCTGGCAGTGAGTGAATCGTGCAAGGAGGTAGAGAAGACAGCGAACCAGTCTGGAGACTCGTCGCTCAGTCAGAGTGCCATTGACGATCTGCTCTCCCTCGGGCTTGGAGAGGTTTGTTCAAACGAATTGCACGATGAAGAAAGAAACGACCGAACTTTTAAATCGGATCTTCTTATTTGAAATTCAGAATTACAACTTTACTTATATTTTTCATACGTTTATCCACTATTCTTGCATTCTTCTCAACTTATCTTGAGATCTGACTCAATTTCGAACAAATCTGCCTAAAAATTCCCTAATTGAAATAAATTTCTTGTGATTTTCTTTATATTCAGCCGCCCAAATACGACAATTCTATTCCCAATTCGGTGGACGTCCTGCTGAGTTCGTCTGCTTCTGCTTCTGCCTCTGCAGTTTCCTCTGTCCCTCCCGCCTCTGTCTCGTCCGATCACTTCACTCTCATCGACTCCAATCCCTATTCTGGTAAGATCGCTTACAATTAAAAGAAAAGAAGAAATCCATTTACTAATTTCTTCTCCGTCATTATAAATTTAAACATCTTCAAAATCTAACTTAATCCGCTTCTGAATAATTTCAAGACATCGATGACTGTTCTTCGCCATTTCAGACCCTCGCAACAGCGACCTCCCCCCGTTCTCTGGCGCCCCGACCACTTTCCCTGTCACTTTCGAGTCCGACAACGTCTTCTGCGACTCTGGCATTGGCAGCTCTCGCTCTTCCTGCGTTTCCACCAATTCCATCCCGAACTTCAATGAGGTAAGCAGACTACAACTTTTCGAAATGTCATTAACTGTTTGAAAGGAGATAGCGCGTATTTTTGGGCAAGAAAATGAGTTTCTTCTTTTAGTCTCACCGAAATATGCAATATCTCGTTTCATTCGATCAACCGCGATTTGAAAATGTGCTAGTCTGGTGATAAGTTGAAATGAAATTACACAATTCGGCGATTTTTTAAGCCCAATCTTTGACAAACCACTAATGAATCTAGATGGAATTTTCTCTCCAATGATTAAAAATTGCTCGAATTTCTTGATCCTCGGAGTTTGATTTTCTTAACAACTTTCTGATTGATTCCGGTCATTCAGGCTCTGCTGCCGACCCATCTCGGCCCAACAGCCTCGGTCTCTTCCACTGCAACTCTGAGTTTCGACTCGAAGAAACTCGAGAACTTCCTGGGCAGCTACAAGAACCTCGTCGATTTGAACTGTTTGGTCGGGCCTGCGCCTCAATACCCTTCCATTCCTAATGGTAAGAAGCGCATTGCTACATTATTCAGGATTTTTCTCTTTTGAAAACCCATAATTTTCTAATTTATTAAAGTCATCTCTATTCCAAACTACTTATGAATTTTTCAGAAAAATTTATTGTCCAGTGAAATATTTTCGAAGGGTCTCATGCATTTGTAACTTTCGCCTAGTTTCTTCAAAACCAAAGAACTTATGAAGGGTGATAAAAATTACAAGTGAATATGGCGAGAAATAGATGGAGATCATCAAAGAATGTTTCTACTTCTAAGATATTCACTGAAGTTGAAAATATCATTTTTCGACATCATATTATTTCCCAATCTGTTTCTTCCAGCTGGCTCTGTGCACTCAGATTCGTCTGCGTTCTCGTCGACCCTGTCCTCGAACCCTTTCCACGCCGCTCTCCGCAAACCGACTCTGGCTGAGATGCGCTCCACTGCAACCAAATGAATGCATCTCCTGTTCATTGCTCATTCCGCTCAATTCTAGGTTATTCTTTCCAAACATTTTATTCTTTTTGATTCATTTATTCATTCCATGTGATAATTTCCATTTGTACCATCTTCGGAAATTTTTAGTCTACTTTGGTTTCATGAAAAATTCAGAAACATTTCAGTAATTTTGCATTTTATCAAATTCATTTGGCATTTCTTGTCCGATTGATCTCAGGCAGAATTTAGCATTGCATTGTGATTTTCAGTCAGATTGTGTAATTTTTGACCAGATTTTATCAGTTTTATCGGGTTTTATATTGCAGTTTCTTTCAGTTTTGTAAGGATAAATACAGCCTTATTTGATAGTTTTTTTCAATTTTTATTTGAACCAGGCGTTATTATCGCTTGGATATTTTTGAAATTATTTTCAACTCGAGTTTAGCTGAAATTGATGATTTTCTCTTGGAAATTCATCAATTTCTTCGTTTCTCTGCTTCATGCAGAATAAAGGCCAACGCCTTTCCCCTTTCGCTACGTTTACACGTCGCGTGATTTTGGGCCCCCTTATAGAGTTTCCCACGCTTTCTCTTTTATAATTCGCGTTAATTGCCTTGTAATTATCTCAAAATTGGTCAGTAATTATCCCCAAAAATCTAGAAGTATTCTAGCTATCTCATTCACCAAGTTTCTCCGTTAAAACTTTGAGAAAAT
Organism: Diploscapter pachys; assembly: GCA_002287525.1. Classification (NCBI taxonomy): domain Eukaryota; kingdom Metazoa; phylum Nematoda; class Chromadorea; order Rhabditida; family Rhabditidae; genus Diploscapter; species Diploscapter pachys. The sequence continues at coordinate 220,919 of LIAE01007883.1, read as the reverse complement.
CGTCTGTTTTTGCCGCGTGAATTATTCAACTTTACACAACCTCTTCCAATCTTTCGAAATTTCGTTTTCTTGTTTGGAATATATCATTTCAGCTCAATAATTGAATTGAATTTCAGGAGAAAATGCAACTCTTCCTGCTTGGATTCGATTCCACTTCGCACAGCATCGACGTCGAGTCGACTGCCACTGTCTCTCAGCTCAAGGTAATTTCACTTGCTTTAACAATTTTGACTTTACTTGTACGCAGAAACGTAAACTTATTTCTAACTCGGGTAGAAGGAATGAAAATCCTGAAATAGTTATGTGTTGCAGGAGCTGATCGGTGCGAGCGCCGAGCACTCGCTGTGCTACGGCTCGACTCTGTTGGACGAGTCCAGGACCCTGGCCGACTACGACATCTCTAGCCAGTCCACCATCGCTGTCAATGCCCGTCTTCTCGGAGGTACGTATTTTTCAATTCAACAAAAAGTTCAAAATGATTTTTTTTTCAAACAATGAGAAATTCTAGTATTGATTTTTCAAAAATATTCTAATCAAGTTTCAATCGATCTCTTATTTATTTTCAAAAGTGAAGTATGATTATCAACAGAAGACAAGTACATTCTTGTCGATGCATTGCTGAAACTTCATTTATTCTTGTGATTTTTAAAAGTTTATGCTGTGTTTATTATAACCAACAATCATTGAAAATTCTTGCTCAACTTCATTTTGCTGTATCTTTAGGAAAGGTGCACGGATCGCTGGCTCGTGCAGGAAAGGTGCGCGCTCAGACTCCCAAGGTCGAGAAGCAGGACAAGAAGAAGAAGCCCAAGGGTGAGACTGAATTATATCTTCTAGCAATTGAATTTAGCGAGATGAAAATATAAAATCATAACTTCTTCATATTTGGAAAATTTCGAACCGCAGTTAACCGTATGAAGCGAGGTAGTATGTCTTATAAAGAGACGGCAGGAAGATATGCTCTTTCTCTCTTGATTAAGACGCACTAGTTCGGTTTATGCGTCTAACGTCGGTTTAAAATTTCCTAAGTCGGAATTCTTGACATCTGACATGACAGAATACATCTTTCAACGCAAAACACAATTTTACACAGAGCCTCTTGTATTTAGAATAGTGTATGATTTCAGGCCGTGCGTTCCGTCGCCTGCAGTACACTCGTCGATTCATCAACGTGCAGACGGGCCCTGGCAAGAAACGCGGCCCCAACTCCAACCAGTAGATGGCCTGGCTCTGCTCCTTTCTGTCTGACTGAGTGACAGTGGCCTTCAACCACTTTCATCTGCCCGTTCACACTATTTCTGTTTTGTTCTTCTCTTTTTTGATTTCCAATAAATTGTTATCGCTATCAATGTGTTGTACGAAATACTAGGTTTGCTGTTCTTTCTGCAGTAAAGTATTTGAACGAATTCGAAAGATTTTTTAAACATTTTCCTTTCAGATAAAAATGTCAGAAAAATTGCTGTTACAATTCCTGAATGCTTGCGACGAAGAGGACTTCAATCGGAAGTCCAAGCCAGTTAAGCGATTCGACAGAACCAGGAAAGCCAAAGACGAAGTGCAGGGACTGCTCTCCGCTGCTGCAAAGAGTCTCGTGAGTCGTCAAAGATTTTCTACGGTTTTAAAATATTTAAAAAAACTAGTTGAGTGATTGAATATGCACTCGATCGTGTTCGTTAACGAAGAAAGGCAGAACCACGCATGGTTTATAATGTTACAGAATCATTCACAGCCACGAGCATGGGGTGAGATGGGCACCAAATAGTTCATTTTGAAAATTAGATTGAAATAAATCTAAAAATATATACAGTATAGCACTTTAGCCCCACTCCATTGACAACTTACAATCATTGTGTAGGAGAAAGTTGTTCGTTAATTGACATGAGAGAGTAATATGTGTTTCCTGTATTTGTCATCGCTGTGATCGATCATTGTCATCAGTTGTATTTGTCAACGGTACTAATATTCCTTTGCTTTTTCTACATTTACAAGACTAGCCGATAACAATGTAAACCGATGATAATCGCCAGTCGGACAGATACAAAAGAATATGCTTCTGAGTTCTCATACGCAATGCAAAGCTATATTAGGCACCAGCACAAGAATAATAAAATATATTGGTATCCAAATCATGCATATTTTCTAGATAAATTTCCTAATTTGGTTATCCTTCTATTTCAACAATCACTTTCAGGTCGACCTGCCTCCCGAAGAATCGTATCTGGTCGAGCCGAAGAAGAAACGAAAGAAGAAGGCAGAGGATGCAGAGACGATGGAACTCGACATGAACAAGGCTTCCAAGGTAATTGACAAAGCAGATTTGTGAATGAGTAATTTAAAATACGTCATCCTTGGGCTATTTGGAAATCTCAAGCCCTCAATTCAGGTGAAATAGGGTGCGGGATGGAAGGGGAAGATTGTTTTTCAATACTATTTAGCATGTGTTTGAGGACTTTGAGGTTTACATTTTGCCTCGTTTTCGTATTCTTATTTGAACCTTTCCAGAATTTTTTGTTTATAAAATACTATTCATTTTCAAAATTCTTATGAATGAATATGAAAATGACATGTTTCAGGGTCTATCTCTGATCGAACAGGCACGCAAGTTGAAACCCAAGGATTTGGCGAATCGGAATATCAAGTGCATTAAGGTTAGGTTTCATTTACATATTGAAAAGGAGACTAAAGATTAAGGGTGCATTAATACTTTCTGACATCGATATCTAGTTTCCACGTAAAATCGCCTAATATTGATACGATGCCAAAAAGTTTGATTTGCACTTGAATTTTATACACAAATTGTATTCTTTCAAAATATGATAGCATTATTTTCAATCTAGAAGAAAGGGCATTTTCTCATCTGCTGAAAATCGCACTGTGTTGTTCCGAAAATAGTACTGTCATATATCGTTGTTTTCTAACTGTTGGCTCTTTTCAGTACATGGAAAAGCGTAAAGTGGACAAGAAGAAGAGGAAGAAACTGATTGCAGCGCATTTGCAGGAGAAACTGAAAGAGGACAAGAAGGACATTCGCAAGCAGAGGGAAGCCATCACTTGTGAGTAATTTTATAATTAAAAAAAAAACTAAAATAAACTTCTACAAATTTCTTTTGTAGAAGAAGACATTATTGTTGTTGAGATGAAGGAAAAGCACTTCTCAATAACTTTATGCATTTTCGAAAGACATGTAATCATATCCACGAAGAATAACGAGATGAAACATCTCGCTAATATTTTTCCTGGATATGAATTCATTCGAACTTGAATAATGAAAAATGTAGGCCTGCGTGAACCGAATCCCAGGAAGGCAACTGGCAGTGTGTTCAGTGACAAAGACTTCAAACGAGTTGGCAAAACTCCCAAAACACTCAAACCTATGTGATTCTCTGAAAGACGGGTTAATATTCAACAAATATGATGTCTGTAAGAAGTTCGATAAAATGAATTAATTTATCTTTGAATTTGAAAAGTTAACAAACGATTGAAATCTCCTAATTTTGCATCTAACCAACTAAATTCACGGTCTTTGGTGCGTGTTGTATTGCCTCACTAGATTCCTAACCGAAGTCGCTTTCCTCTCCTTTTCCTGACTGAATATCGGTTTCCACCATCGCTGAATGACTTTCGCTGCCTGTTCTTGAAGTTCTGTCGCTGTCAATGCATCCTGAGTTCGCAGGTGCATGACTATCTAAAGCAATAGAATTGAAAATTTTCAAATTTTTAAACGATTTCCTTTCTCTTAAAATCCAAACATTAATTTTCGGAATTTAAGAAAATTTCATTGAATAAATAACCGAAGATATAATTATAGTCAAAAGATACCAAATGAATCCTCTTTCTTCACACTAAATACAAATCGAAAAAAAAATACCGCTTGATGATGCTGTTCAGTAGCCGTATCGAGCGGCGTTCTCCCACTCTTATCTAATGTGTTGATGGCAGAACCTCCTCTCAACAATGCAAGTACACAGTCTAACCTGCCACGGTTGCATGCTAAAATAATCATTGTTGAAATACCTTAACCAAAATAGGGCATATAAAATGGAATAAAACTACCTTCGTGAAGTGCTGTTTTGCCTTAAAACATTAAATTATTGAGAGGATAAGTATGTTAAAATTTAATTGAATGATAAAAACGATAATTTAAAATGGTCAAATTATCACCTTCCTTATCTTTATATCCGACTAATGGTTTACTCAAACATCCATCTTCTTCTTCAATATTCAGTAGCACATTTATGCATGCTGATGACCCAGCAAACGCGGATGCATGAAGTAACGTTCTTCCTAGAGCATCCCAAATAGGGTTATGCTCTTCTCTAAAGTACTTTTTTTTTTTTCTTCAAACTAATCAATTTTCCTACCCCATAGTTCTCCATTCGAAACTCATTTCCTTGATCATACAATACAAAGTATGTGATTGACCACCTAAACAAGCCCAGAATACAGGAGTTCTAAAATGAGATGATCAAATTTCATCGTTTCCAAAAGAATTTTATGCCTCTCCATAGCATCTCTTTCATTCATATTGGCCCCTGATGTAACAAGGAATCTGACGACATCGGTATGGCCACGACCTGCTGCTAAATGTAGAGGACTGTTGTGAGATTTATCAGGTGCCTGAGATTAAACTTCAAATTGTGTTTATTGAAGAAGTTGCTTGAATACCGTGATAGACCATCCTTGTTTGAAGAGCAGCTTGCAGATATTCTCATTCCCAACCATGGCTGATAGATGCAAAGCAGTGAATCCTCGAATATCCTAAAGATTCGATATATTCTTATTTTGCAAGATAGATGATATCTCTCATTTCTTTTGATTGGGGAAGATAACAAATTCTAACTTTGCATTTTATTGGTGGATATCGCTTCTTTGGCAAATGTGCAAACCCCTCAAAAGAATGAATTTTCTACCATGGCGGTTCTTTCCGGAGAAGATATCCTAATGAGATATTCGATGGCCTCTTCATTGCCTGCACAAACTGCCCACATCAAACACGATCTGTGCTCGTTGTCCTTCACTTCCTGTATAATATTTGTATAATTTTCGGAATAATTTACGCTTCATTTGTCTTACAGTGATATTAGACTTCTGTAATATTCTGTCAAGGCACTTGACACTAAATTGTGCAGCGTAATGAGCAGGCGTCACTCCATACGAGTCTCTGTACGAGTTAAAAGACAATTTTACAAATAACATCAAATTTGCCTTGTAATATTCCTAGCTCCGTGATCGAGTAGCAATTGCACGATTTCTTCGTTGCCTTGTTCTGCACCATAGTGTAACGGAGTTCTATTTTCGTTGTCAAATACCTAGAGATGAATGAAATTATATAATTGGAAGCGAGTCAAGTTAATCGCTGATTTTTCTCCTAACATGTCATATTATGCAGTTGCAAGCAATAATGTGGAACGCACGAGAATTTAGAGGTGGTCTATTCATAAGTCTGAAGTGAGCCAACCCGACTAAAATACATCTAGATTGCGTAATTTAGTTGACTCAATACATTCGTGTCAAATTTCATCCAGATTGAACTATGATAAGAAAATAGTCCAGGTGTAGGTTGAAAATATTGCGTTTTCAAACTTTCACTCACCACTATCCCATACTCCATGTATTCATCATAAGTTTTGCTTAAAGCTGACCTCAAGTTGAACTCCCAGTTCCTTGACGAACAGTTCCACGACCGGCTTATTGTTTGCAGCCACAGCCAAGTGTAACGCAGTTTGTCCATCTCTGTTTCTGAAAAAAAATCATCCTTGAATCATTAGAAATGGCCTATTTGCCTAGCAGAAATAGCTACAGTCTTCCTCTTCGCCAGTAATCGACAGACATCAACAGCCTGTGGAAGAACAACTCCAACTGCACACATCAGTGGAGTCAGGCCGAATTTGTCTTTCTGATCCACCGGAAGGCCGAGTTTGTCTGATTCTGAAACGTTTCATCATTCATTTAGAAGAGTAATTTAATGGCTGATACCCAAGATAGTTCTGACAGCATCGAGACTCGCCCTGGAAGCAGCGAAATGCAGAGGCGATCGACCTCGCCTTTCTTGTGCCTTCTCATACACATTGTCATCAGCTGTTATTTCGTTTATGAACAGCTAAATAGCTAATGATTTTTTAATTATTAATTTCCGTACTTTGAGTATTTTTGCACTAGCCTTGGTGCATGATATATGAAGTGGTGTAACCTAAAGTTGATCTTCATCTTGAAAACGATAAATGAACGAACTCCTTCTTTGTCAGGAATGAGGAATGGAGGTGGATAACCGGCAGGAGATTTGTTGTTCTGCAGAATATATTGGATCACCTAGAATTAGACAATAACTAGAGTGATATTTATTTGAAAGTTGATAAAACTATTCACGAAATATGAAAACATCGAACCTAATTGATGTGTTCATAATCACATTTTAATCAAATCTGAACTGCTAAAAATGGATATTGTGTAGCGTTAATCACAATTTTCAATATCCACTTGTAAAATTCTAGCGCTATGATATTCTTGACACACTTTTACAGATCCACAGTGAGTTGCCCAGTGAAGTATCGTAGCTTCGTTGTTGTCAACAGCCTTTATCGATTCTCCTTTCCTACAAAGTAGAGTTTCATTCGAACTTATGATTTCATCTTTACTCCGAACATTTTCTGCCGAAGCTTGTATCATTATCTCGAGTTTTAGCACTCTCTTTACAGAAAATCGTTTCGAATGGTTGTGCAATGCATTAATTTCGCGTTAATTTTATCATAGAATTATTAATTAGTTCGCACTATGAGTGTTTCCTGCATTACAAATGGCAATCCAATCCTTATCAATGTCTGCGGCTTTTCTCACATCACACAAAAAAAATTTGACTTCTTCAGCTTTTGTACTGCTAAACTTTCTTACTCACTGATTTTAAAGCCTATTAATGAGTGTCATTTCGACATGATTCGAAGCCGGAAAGTCCCTATGCAAACTCTGCCACGATTCGAAAATTGTGCATAAAATACGAAAATGCCTCGTTGCCATGATGAGGTCATGTACTGTAATAGTGACTATAAAAGGGATCTTCTTGGTTTCTCATTGCTTACAATTTCAATCTGAAGTAATGAACACTTCTTCGCTATTGAGATATTTTGCATTCGCTTCTGTTTGCGTCATTGCTTATTCTCTCCGATGCAATTATGGTAAAATAATTGATTTGTTCATTTGAATTGGTGAAATATTTAGGCGCAAATGATGGAAAGAGTTTAGATTATTTGAAACCAGCGAATTGTTCTGCTAGTGATAATTATTGCTATAAGTAGGAAATTTTAGATATAATTAAACCAATCCATGATTTTTCATTAGAATGTATGCAGAGGCCAGTTCGAATGGAGTTACAGCGACTTCAGCTGTTTACGGTTGCGATATAATGAATGCGCAATGCACTGTAAGTTCGTCTACTCTAAATAAAAGGACACAATTTATATCAATTTTAACATTCAGTTATAATTTTAACTGTATGTTAGAAGTGTATATTGATTGAATCGTTCTCGACAGAATACTTAATTTTTTATATTATCGATGAATATTAGAGCATCGGTAACACGTGCAATAAGCAGTCGGTGCAGAATGGATATGTGACGACCTGCTGTTGCCAATCTGATCTATGCAATTCTAGCTCATTTTCACTCAAATATCTGGCTCTTCTCATTCCACTGATAATTAAATTTTTCGCATAGTTTATACTTTCGTCTTTAATCTGTTGATTTGGAAATTTTCACTAAATTGTTTAATTTTTACCTAATGAGATACATGAAGTTCTTGATATTGTCCGACATAGCCGCATACATCGCAGGTGTTCTGCCCCTGTGATCTCGCTGATGAAACCAATTGTTTTGATTCTTGATTATTCGATCCAAATCATTCTATCGATTAAAATAAATTTGAAAATGAGTTTGTCTTATTCGTACCTGAGTTCCCTCGGAAGCATAGTAAAATATATCATTTAGCGATTTATTATCGGAAGAATACATTATTTGAAAAGAAAAAGCGAGTAATCGTCAGCTAAAATAATACTAGCATAGAATAGGCTAGGGAAAGCGTATGGCACGCGGATCAATTTCCTCGATTAGTCGAAGACAGAACAGGTTTCTTTTCCTCTTTCTTTCGGTCCTCGGTTATCATCATCACTGACCTCCACAATCGTGCATTCTCTTATGCTAACTGATTTTATCTATAGGGTTAAGGGGTGAGTTCCGCATATGAATTTAAAAAAAGGTTATAATTTATGAATAACTTCTTGTAAATCGCCTCTTCGTACGTGTTTGATAAGCACTTCAAAGGGAATGTGATGACAATAATTAGGCAGAATAAATTAGACTTCACTATGTCTCTGGGATCGGTCATTGATTTAAAATGAGGAAGATTAGTGTTTCTTGCAGATCGTTTTGTCCGTCGGATTGTGGTTTCAGACGTTTATGTGTGGTCTTTTCTAGTAGATGCAACTCTGCATTTCCTGCCCCTTGCAATGAATCTTCCATTGCTTCGATAGAGCTCTTTCTTCTGCAATTTCCAATTTCTTGAGACCAAGTCGTCTGCTTTATCGTGTCAAAACGAACAATGGACAATTATGGAAAAATTAGAAAAAGACTTCATTTTCAATCATCATTCGTAAATATAACACATAATATTGATCATTATGCACCGACAATAATTTACAAACATCAGATAAAGTGATAATTAGAAGGAAGCATGAATTCATGCAATTTCCGTATCACAACTTTAAAATAATAAACAATTAAAGCCGTAATGAAATTGAGACTAAATGCAATGGAATAGAATCGACTAATCATAATTACTCCTGGCTATTATTATTGAAAACACTTGAATTTTCTATGTTCTAGAGGCAGGAGAAACACATGACACAGAGCATCAGTAAGTATTGGCTATGTTCTACAAAGGCACATAAAACCATGATATTGATATTTAAAAGAAAAAGAGGCAGATCACAGTGAGAAACCGATCAGATACATAATACCTGCTGATATCAACCCTGAAATTTGAAATAGATTAAGTGGCGAATAAAATAATAGCCCACCTGAAACTGGAAGAGTAACGACCCATGAAATTACGATATTTCTAAATATTCCCCATTTGACCCCGTCACGAGACTTGACAATTCCTACGATCACGACTGAGCCGACCTAAACTTCATTTTAATTTCTAAAAAAGGCAATTTATCTTCGAATAATTATGGTATTGAAAGCTAGGCTAGCAAGAGTACGAGTATTTCGAAATATCTAACATCATTTTATATTTCTCTCATAAAAGTCCTTAGCATGATATCATATGCTTACCAAACAATGTGTCGTGCTTATGGGAAGACCAGCTTTACTCGCGAGCAGCGCTGTCATCGCCGCTCCGAATTCGATCGTAAACCCGCTGAATTGAATGGGATGGTCTCAAATTGATTTCGAATTAGTCAAACCTGGCCGGATTGATTTCGCTCATTTTCGTTCCGACAGTCTTTATGACTCTATGTCCTAGCAGCCATAATCCAGCACAGATGGCGAGCACGCCATAAAGAATGACGTAAATTGGCACCTCTTCATTTTGCTGCACGTTTTTACTCTTGTAAATCGAAATCAGTGCTGCCAGTGGAGCAATCGCATTACTGAAATGTTATTTTCAAACGGTATTATTTTGTTTTCGATATTACCTAACATCATTCGCTCCATGTGCAAATCCAGCACAGCAAGCAGTAAACAGCTGGATCGTGCCGAACAATCGGACTGTTTCAGGACAGCTCTCTCTCGTTCTGTCGGGCAGCAGCCAGTTGAAGAACGATTTTATGCCTGAGAATATCAATTCGAAACTCGTTATGAATTTGTTTTAGTACCAGATGAGCGTTTAGTAGTTTGCGATTCAACATCGATTTTCTTCTCGGTTTCCGACTCCACTGTTTCCATTTGTTTGATATTATGGTTGGATGAGCCTGAAATATGACAAATCACTGAGTTTCATATTGCTCGTTCGGCTAACTGTTGGCAATTCTGGCACGAAGTCGTGGTTTGACGATGAATTGAATTATGAGAGCCGCAACTATGCCAAAGCCCAAAGCGATCAAAATGGATTGCCACATAGCGAGTCTGTCCAGGTACAGCACTGAAAGAGCATTTTATGAATTGTAGGTACAAATCATAGAACATCATTGTTCAAGATTAACTTAACAAAAGTACGGTAGCACTAGTCGGTGTTATTTGTCATTAGAAGGATTATCGGACTATTTTTACTCATTTATTCTTCTGTCGCACAAATTGCACTTACATTTCGATCCATCGTAAGTTATTGCAAAAGTAATGAAGGTTATGCAAGCGAAGTAGAAAATTGGCAACAAATGAAGACCACTCTCAAGCGGATGTTCCTAAATCGCCAGAAAATTATGCATCTTTTTTGTCCAATAAAAACTCACTCTTCGTAAAACTAAATGATCGACAAGACAATAGAGAACTGCAGAAATTGTTCCACTCAGCAGAGGAGAGACAAACCAGGAGGCGACTAAATCGTAATATGCGAGATACTAAATTGATTGGATATTCATTCATTCTTACCTACTTTCCCCAGCATCTTCCACTGGACTCCCTGAAATCCTTTCCGAGTCAGTGAGAATCCCAGAGTAGCTCCCATCAAGGAGTGGGTTGTCGAAACAGGCATGTGCAATGCTGTAGCCAGCATTAGCCAAGCTGCACAGCCTAGAATTATTTCGTGAGGAAGCTATATTCGGGTTTTTCTTCCAAAATTTCGACAATTTGAGTTTATCATGGCATTGTAGTACGAAAAAGTCTCAATATGGCTAAAAACTATAGTTCGATTCTGCAAAATTTTTCATATTTTTAATGGGTGTGTGTGTGTGCCGCTGCGCACCAAAAATCTTGATGCACAGCGACTGTTCCCCTTTTTAATTTGATCAATCTAACATTTCTAACTATAGTGTCCCACCTCCAAGTATAGCAACTTGGCCGACCAAAAGCTCCATAGCATCGTTTGAATAGAGTGAAGTATCAATAATTCCTTTTCGCATTGTATCTGTGACAGACCATCCTAAATTTGAAATGAATCACTCCTAATTTGTCCTTTTTTGTTAAAACCTATTTTTGTAATATCATTCTCCTAATTAGACGAATTAAAAATAGCATCACTCATGCTAAATTATGTTTGAAATCTAGCATAATTGAAAAACCATCAGTGATGAATAATAATGTTGATCATGCTAGATAGCCTTATGTGAAGGTAGAAAGAGAAATTACTGGCTACGCAATAATTTGATAATTAGATTCGGAAGTTTGTTTTTCATTATTCGAGATATTTCTTACCTACAAGCACAGCTCCTAATGTCTCGAATATGGTGGCCAAAATGTATGCTTGAATGACCGTGACAACCTTTGACCCGACAGAAGTCCCAAATGCATTACTGACATCATTTGCGCCCATTCCTGCGCCTAGCAGGAAGGCCAGGATCACTCCCACAATCAGGGCCCATAACACTGAGGATCGGTCGAAATCTATCGAAGTTGCAATTGTCGTTAATAGTGTTGTGGTATCCATTTCTGGAAAAATACATATTTTTACGAAAAGTTCAACGATAATTCACAATAGTTCGAAATAGTGCAAGAAGTTTCGTGTCTGGGTTATCTATTGTTCTTGCGCGATCATACTAAAACTATCAAGTTGTTGCTGTTGACGTCGGATAAGATGATCTTCAAATTTTAACCAAATGGTTCAAGAAAGTGTTGATAGACCATCAACGAAAAATCATGCACTATTCTTTCGATCTTCACTGTTCACGAAAATAGCAACATGTTGTTTAGTGACTTAAGTGAGTTATTGGATTATCGAATGTCAACGAAAAATCGAGACAGAGCGACGAAATTTCAAAAATCGAATAGTAGAATAGTCGAAATCCGGTTTCAAGAGTCGAAATTTATCGCAATCGCTGAGAAAAAAAGATTACTACCTACGTAGGCAATGTGTATAAATAAAAATGGGCATGAAAGAAAAATGATTCAAAATAGAAGTTAGACCAATTGATGAAGAGTTCATATGCACGCATGATCATTGTGATAGACGTAGAAAGACAGACACAATGTAAGAGAATTCATGGACATTTGACCGAATTCAATGGCAAAAATGAGTAATACGATGAATTGTGTAGAGATGTCTTTGAAATTTGATTTTGCAGCAATTATAATTTTATTGAAGCATAAATCATAGGAATAGACAAAACTGATTTCGTAAAATGGATAAATAATGTATGAAGAGAAGATAATTATAGAATTACAGTATTCAAAGCTAGTGATTCGGGATCATTTTCATGATGCTTTTATATTTACGATTCGTATAACAGATTATTTGCTTGAGTCGTTACAAAATGGGCGGAGTAGGTAGGAATCGAAACAAAACAAATATGAAAATGATGAGAGGAGAATGGGGAACAAAACCGAGTGCAGACAATTCAGACAATAACACTTGACAAAAAATACATACATAACTTTTAAAAAATTGAGAACTATTAGCAAAGAGAAACGTTTATCAGCAAGCATCTTTCTATTTTTAACTACAGTACTTTGGTAAAAAATGATTTTAAAAAAGTGATGAGACGAATTTTGAGAACTAGAGAGCACACGTAGCAGCGTATCCCATACGATGCAATTTATAGGGGAATTGGGCGAAAACATGACTCAACCACAACCCTGCTCGATACATTCAAAATAGCTGGTGATAGAGGGAATCACAACAAAGAGGAGAGAAGACTGAACACAATAGAAAAAGGAAATAGTGCGCAGATTAGAGAGGATAGGGGCATTACCAGTTGACGAGCAGGGCTGTACTGATCTCGAATTGAACTCGATTTGAGGGAATACCCCTCTGCTCTACCATAAACAGTCACTCGTATGATTGCAGCACAATTGACGTATGTAGGACATTATTCTTTATATGAGCCTATAACTTACGCAGGTAACGATTTGTGCAGCAAATATGAAAGGTAAACAAAATCGAAACAATCAAAAATGCGGGAGGGAATAGAAGTAAAGTGTCATTTTCTTGAATAGGAGAATGCACGTACAGTTGATCAATGGTGCGGGTGACCGCCTGAGGGATAAGAAGAGAACGAAGAGAAGATGGTCAAGAGTTGGGTAAACAGTGCAAAAAGAGCAGCGAAATGCAGATGCACAACACGTAAAAATACATCATTCGATAATTTGAAAATGAAAGAGTAGAATTGAGAGTTACAGAAAAAGGGAACGTTGGTTGGTAATTTCTTATCACTTTGCCGGTTCCTCAAACTCTAACACGAAGAACAATAATGACCAAATATAGAATGTCTTTAAAATGATGTTATCTGAATATAATAGATCATTTGGAGTGAAAGAACATTCCGAATCATATGAAAAGAAGATAAATAAAGAAGAACGGAAGGTGGGACTATATGATTGAATAGGGAAGGGATTTTCATTTCTTTTTCTAATTACCTTGAAAATAATGATAGTTGGCATACAAATTTATCAAATATTGCGTTCAGTGCTATCGTAATGGTTCCATTTGATTTACTTCACATTGTTCAAAATAACATGATAATACGATTATCTAATTATAAGTTTCAAAAATTATATCATCATCATCGTTCTTTGATAAATTTAATGCTGCTCAAACATTTTTCTGATCTTCTTTACGATCCATAGTTCATCATAATTTTGTGCTTTTTGTGCATGATTTGTGTGGTTCCACCCTGACGTGCTTCGATTATTCACTATTTCGGAGATCATTCAACTCCTCCTTCAGTTCAATCAGTTCTCCTTGAAAATGCACGTAGAAACGCAGGCAAACGAGTTAATCTGATCAATTCGACACAGACTGAAACGAAAGAAAACTTACGGGAAATGGAGTGATGAAAAGAAGACAGGGAGGACAAGACTAATCAGGGACCAAGTCGAATGAACTGATTGACTCTCAAGTCGGTTACAACAACAAACTGATCACTTGCAAACAATGCAGAAGGAGAGGAAAAGAATGGTTGTTGGCACAAGCACGGGGGAGCACGAAATGATACAGGAACAACTGTAAGACATGGTAGAAATCAAATGTTCAAACAACAGGAAACTAATGAACTTAGTACAATTAATGATACATCATCTTGATAAAATGAATATAGATCAATTATATAAAATTGTCCATCATTACACAAATCAGGACAACCTAATCTGCTTGATGATACCATGACTCATTGTATCATTTCATCTAATATCAAGCACAGACTATCTGTTTCATTGACTAAATGCAAAAATAAATAATCTCCTGGCTCAATTCAAAGAACAAGCAGACTCATTATTTGATGAAAAATATACATTTTCATTTCGGAAAATGATTATTCAAGGTATAATTACACTTTTAAGACTAAATTCAAACTTATCAATTCTAGAAGTCATGTTTATTGATGTAGAACTGATTCTTTTAGAATAAAAAATTGAATTAATGAAACTGATTATATCCTTGAAATCAACAAAAAAATCCGTTTTACAGTTCAGGCTTGCATCATTTCTTCTACAAGCTATATAATGAATAAGATTCTGTAAGACCCCAGTCTAGCCGTCCCCCTCTCTATCTTTTTCTCTCTCCCAAAAGGGTTATAAAGGGCAGCGCTGATAAGAGAGGGCGCTCCTCTTTGGTTTGGATATTCTTGAAATAAAGCCAATTGAAATGTAATCGACACTAATATATTCGAACTATCTGTACCCCTTCCATCTATGTGAGTACCCATGGTGTCGGCGGGTGAATTAGAATACCCGGATTGACGCATGTGCGAAAATTCCTTTCTTTACATCAACGATTTATTTCGATTCGATTAATTACATACAACATGTCACATTAAATGACATAAAACTTGTGTAGAATGAAATGGTGAATTTAGAAAAAAAATTTCCCCGTACATTTTAGATATTCAAGAAGACATAATTTGAGATATGAGATAGAATTCAAGAAGGTAAACATTTGCATCAAATTAAAGGACATCGAATTAATTTATCAATAAGAAAAGAAGACAAATTACCTGTAAACAAATAAGTTATTCAATGAAAATAATTCAGGACTGGTTGATTCTGTCCTCCCTGACGTAATTATCCAGATTCGTTAGCAGACTACTTTGAGAAGAAATGCTTCGCGAAATGTTCGCATTCCGGATCGACATTGAACAGAGGGTTCACCACGTTCTGAAAAGTTGCTGATCAAATAATAAATAAAATCAGAACTGATATACTATTTCATTTCATAAATTTAGCTTGTTTTTATCTGGACTCTCTCTATTATCAACGGTAAAAATACGATAAATATGGATGGATACAAATTAACTAGAGCAAAATTTGGCTCACCACTCTGGCCTCGTCTCCACCGAAAATGTGTCCGTCCTTGAGAATGGAGTACTGCTGTGCGATTGCGAGGCCAGCCAGCACGTAGCAGGTGTGGTAGAGATCGCTCTATTTGCCGGGCTTGTCCACGAAACCGCCTTCAGAACGCTGAAATGAGAAATTCATTAATGATAGATTTTAATAGACTGAAAAGGAAAATGCCAATCATGTATATTATTTTACTAGTCCTTCTTCATATGAATGACATGTCTGAATGAAGTTGCGTGAGATGCATTTTCCATGATAATGTGCCAATTTTTTTGTTGTAAATTCTATCCCGAAATGATAACAAGTTTTTTTGGAACTATTCAATAGTCATTTCTGGTGCGAAATTTTTCGATTCTAACCACATTAAAAAGTACCTGACAGCAAATGAGGATATACTCCTCGAGCATTCTGGAATCGAACAGCCCCATCTCCTTGCTGTCCTCCAGAGTCTGCTCCAGAATGGGAAACACGGCTGCTTGCCAGAAACTATAGCAGCCATCAACGAGCTTGTTCGTGCGGCCCTAAAAGATCAAATAGAAGAAGAATATTCTATCATAAAATCACTTGTTTGAAAATGTTATTCTGCTCATCGTTTATACAAAGCTATCCTATTATATCTAACCTGAAATCCCCCCTCGAACTTCATCTGCCTGTGAACGAGCCATCTGAGCAGAGCCTTGTCATCGACAATCGAGAATTTGTCGAGCAGCGCCAATGCAGCCACTGCACAATACGTGTAGCCGCCATGCGCCTCCACGCCCGATTCACCCCCGAAACCGCCTTCATAAGTCTGACATCTGAAATTGAGTTGCATTTCTAATCAGTGGAATGCAATTCTAGTATCAAAGTCAGTTTTTCGCAATTCAATTATTTCTTCAAAAGAGTTTATTTATGTAGAGCTATAGACTTTGTTTTTATTTTCGAATTGATAAATTCTTGCGTAAACTTGATAAGCTAGAAAAAGGGAAATTTAACAAAATTACCCGGCAATCCACTCAGCGACATTTGCACGCAACTCGTCAGTGAGAATGTCGCAGATGATGGCGACAGCCACGGCGCAGTACGAACTCCTCATGTCTGCCTCCCCATCGTCGTGCATCGTGAAGCTGCCATCCGGCTGCTTCATTCGCAGCAGGTACTCCAGTAGCATCGGTCTATAAATTATAGTTCAACTTTTTCTTTAAAGAAAAGAAATAAATGGCATAGAGAATAAATTTATCCCTCTCATTACTCATACACCATGCTTCGACTGTTCGGCGGCACTTTTTCAGGAAAGTTGGATAACCTTTGCATACCTGCATTATATTTGAAAAACTATTAAAAATATTCCCGACTATCCAATCTGATCAGGGTTGCTGACGGGCCCAAATTTGCGGGTCCAGGGCCCGCACAAATGTTTCTAATTTTTCACTCCCTATAGACCCGGACTCGGCCCAGATCCAAAAAATGCGGGTCGGACCGAGCCGGATTGGGTCCAGAAAGTGACAAATTTTGGGAAATCTGTGCGGATCCGGGTCTAGGGAGTGGAAAAGTTGAAAATTTGTGCGGGCCGGGCCGGGCCCGGGTCCTCACAAATTTGGGCCCGTCAGCAACCCTGAATCTGATTAAATTTTTTTTAAATCATAAATTAGCAAAAACCGATTTTTGATACGATTTTCATGGTCGTTCGCCGGGCAACGAAAAGAGGGACAAAGCATTATGCCATATCCATATGACTATTATGGAAATGTTTTGACAAGTTGAAACAATTTTACCTGTCAATAGATTTGAGTGCTTCCTCGCTCTTCAGCAGAACCAGGGCCATCACAGCCGCGTAAGTCGGTGCCAAATGAGCAGACTGACCAGGGCCACCTGATTTGGTTAACTCATTTTTTCCAATTCAATGACAAAATTCGAACCTCCGTATCCTCCCTTGGGATCCTCGCAAGACTTGATGAATCGAATGATGTCCTTCTGAGTTTCCTCCGGAATCTCGGCATCCAAAATACGCAGGCCATTCAGCGACCAGAAGCATATCCAAGTGCGCGATGCATCCAGGCTCTGACAAACCACAAAGATTCATGAAATAAATACTTTTTCAACGACGAAAGACTTGCCAAAAACATCGAGATTTTTTCTTAGGTTTTGAAATTTTGCATGGTACGATTGCAATGGGAAAGTATAGTTTCTTTCATACACATCGCAAATTCTTCTTCAATATACAAATTGAATGCTCACCGCGTAGCTGATCGGAACAGATTTGAGACTCTTCATGAGGTAGTTGACGTGATGATTGCGATGGAAGAGGCACTGCTTGTCGATCGGACCGCGGGATTTGAATGAATCGTACGATTCCTGCACAATGTCCTCTACACGCTTCTGGAAATTTCATATTTTGTCAGACGTCTAATTTTGATGACAAAGTTATAAACTCATAAAAGTACAAAACACAACTAATATACCTGTTCAGTGCTGGTCGGAGTGAAATTGCCATCGTCGCTGATCGCAAATTCCGGTCGGAACGAACGAATCTCCATGAGTGAACGAGCTGGAAAGATGTTGCTTTGATGTTGGTTGGAGAAAAAAACACGAAAACACGAATGCGTTCTGGGGTGGGACCCAAGTAAAATTTTACTTGGGTCCCACCCCTGATAAAATTCGAAAGAATCCGTTTGAAGTAAATTGGCGCAGTCTATTGGCGAAGAAGGGGAGAAGAGCGAGAAAAGCGTTGGTGCAAAGCAATGTGAGTGTGAGAATGATAAGAAGAATAAAGTAGGAGAGAAAATGAAAGATGGAAAAATTTAGGATCATCAAAATTCGAGAATTTTACAAAAAGTTCGAAGAAAAGTGACAAATGATCGTTGCGAAAATACGAAAAAAGTGAAACGATATCAAATTCTCCTTCGAGAAATTCATGAAAAATAGATTCGATTAATTTTTCTGTAACACAACGAATGCTGACCGACTATATTTATTTGCGATGCAAAGAAAATCGACAATATTTCGAAAATAATAGCAGACAGAAAGGTGGTGATCCTCACCAATCAATAAATGATATTATTAGCTCATCGTGAAAATGTCGTAGATGACTTTATATTCCATTCCGAACTTCTTCCAGACTTGGTAAAATGTTCCTTTCATAGTTCCACCTCCATCCGGGAGTTCAGACTCAAAATCACCACTTGCAGCAATGCATTCCTTATCTCCAGCGAATTTTTCATTGCTCATCTTAAATTGTCTATGCAAAAGTAGTTTTAAAAATTTCTATACTGACCGTAGTAGTTGCCTTCCCGCACATTTTTATCATTTCCGCGTTGAATTTCAGAATTTCG
This sequence comes from Diploscapter pachys, assembly GCA_002287525.1. Taxonomy (NCBI): domain Eukaryota; kingdom Metazoa; phylum Nematoda; class Chromadorea; order Rhabditida; family Rhabditidae; genus Diploscapter; species Diploscapter pachys. The sequence continues at coordinate 202,195 of LIAE01007883.1, read as the reverse complement.
GCTTTACCGTAATGACATTTCTTTCCCTTTTCTATCAGAACTGCATCATCTGCATACAGGCTAGTCACCTAAATCGGCCAGAAAAAATGGGATTTTAAAAATTCCCCGAACCTTATCTGCATCCAAATCCACAGAAAATGCCTTGTGGAAAACCTCATAATAGGGTTTCAGAACGCCTTGTAATTCTAAAATTTAAAGTCAGCTCAAAGTAGCGCAAAACCTATACCTGACATGATGCCAAGGGGATTGGCTAGACTGATGGTAAATAGAAAATGATATCGAAAGGTTCCTTCTAGTCAGAGAGATCTATTTTATACTGAATTGAGAGAGACGGTCAGGATCGAAAAAGATGGGAGAAATATTGTAGGAAACACATTGTTGCAGGGGACTACTTCATTTAGTTGGCATTCGTATATTTGATGCGGAAAACTACAATAACTACAAGATACGAATAGCACAAAGAGTAGAAAATATCAATCATTGTTGAACATTTTTGGAAAAAATAAAATGACATAAAATGCGAAAAATGAGAAAAGTTGAAAAAAATGCGGTGAAAGAATAAATTTCAAGCTTCATCTTAAAGCAGTGTATGGCTTTACTGACCACTTGTCGAAATGCATTCACTCGCTTCTTCACATTTTCCTATTTTTTCTCGAATTTCTTGTCGAATTTATCGACTTTTCTTGTGAAATTGGGTTTTCAACTTATTCTTCACCGACGCTGAAGTTTCTGACGCTGTGCAGAAACGTTCGGAGTTTTCTGTCTTAACATTTTCGATGCTTTGCATCTTTTTCTTCGAAAATTTATTTCGATTCTTCGAGTTGTTTAAATTTTTGTCCTATTTTAAAAATTAATCGATCCAATTTTTGTCTTTTTTCTACGTAATTTTAAATAAAAAAACACGATATCCATTATTCACGTGCGGCTTACAAAAATGTTCTTTTTCCTAACTGAAGCTGAGAAGACAGGCTTTCTCAAGGCTTGCCAGCTCTCGTATTCCCGTTTTAGTTTTGAAAAAGTGGACACGTCTCCGTCCAAGAAATATCAAATTTTAAGGAAGCCTGGCTAAAAATTGGAAATTTTTGTAGGAAAAAATTCAAATATCTTCGAATTCATTCCAAGATTTTACCTATTCGTCAGATCTATCGTCTGCATCTAGTGCCGTATCATCAAGCCAACCCGCTTGCCAATGACCTCACTCAGGCAACCCAGTCAGTCAGTGTTGTTATGTCCCTTCCAATCTCTTCTTTCATTCCCCCTTTCCATTCTGCATCCCCACCCAATGCACTGCAATTTTCTCCTTTCTTTTTCTTTACCCCTCCTCTATTTCCCTACTTCTTTCGTTCCTCCTGTCAAACCTCTCGTTCCATTTTGATTAACTTAGCGGTTTTGGGCCTGCTTTTTTCCGAAATCTGCCTCTTCTATCAAATCATCTGTTCTGGCTCATTTTCCTGTCAGACTACCATATAAAGTAATAGTAACCGTCCCCAAAAATGGTTGCCAGTGGTTCCCAGTTGCGATTTCTTTCTTTCTTCCCGTTTTCCTATTTGCTCTTTCCCTTCCCTTCACTCTTCACTCTTCTCCATTCTGCATCCATATAACAAATGCGAATCAATATTAGGGCAGGGCGAGTAGAGCGACACAACATTTGGGCGATTGCCTGCCTACCCCCTCCTTCCTTATCCCCTATCTCTTTTTCTTCGATTTTTAATTAATTGCCTAATTATCTCGAGTTAATTACTCGAATTAGTGCATGATTTCAGGCGGGTATAGCCAATTATTGAGAAGACCGTCTGCAGATTGTATAATTGGACAGAATGGCGCAGAACAACATGTACCGAGTCGGAGGTGAGATCAATTCATTCGAATCAATCGATCGATCGCCTCCTCCTTTCAGACTTTGTCTACTTCGAGAACTCGGTTGCCGGCCCCTACCAAATCAGAAGGATTGAGGAGTTGAACAAGGCGAGTATTTTTAGTTTGAAAATCAATTTGAATTTAAATTATCTATTTCAGACCGGGGGCAATGTAGAGGCACGTGTGGTGCTGTATCACAGAAGACGCGACATTTCCAATGCTCTGCTCAAAATTGCTGATCAAGCTGATAGGAAATTCGATGAATGTGAGTTTGCAGAGGGAGATTGGCTAGTTTTTTTTATCACTATAGTTACTATTCGTTTACCACCTCATCCTCTGATAGTTTTCCACCTTTTTTCTTTCCTCACTATTTTTGTAGAAAGGTATTATAACTACAAGGAGCTATTTTACCTATTTCTTGCAGATTATGAGGAAGACAAGCCAGAAGAGGAGAAGAACGAAAACGGAGAGGAGTCGAATGAACAGCAGCCGAGTCAGACACAGCACTCGGCTTCTGGACATGTTGTTGCGAATGGAAATGCCGCTACTGCTCAGGAAAAGGACAAGGACAAGGAAAATGAAGATGAGAAGGAGAAGGAGAAGGAAAAGGAAAAGGAGAAGGAGAAGGAAGAGAAACGTAGGTTTGATAGAATTATTCTGAAAGTTCCAATGTTTCTGAATTTCTCGATCCATACTTTTATTGGAAACTTCATCATAAATGATGAACCAGATCAGTAGTATCTGACTGCTGTGTCTCTTCTCCATCACATAAAATGATAGTCTGAATAGATACAGAACTCATAATTTTCTTACTTTTGATGAGGAAAAACATTTCAGCAAAAAGTGAAGACGATAACAATGAAGTGAAGCAAGAGACTTCGGATCCAGACGCGAGCGACTGGGGCATCGCTGGCCTTCCCACTGACTCGAGCAAACTCGACACTGCAGAAAGGCACAGACTCAGGTAACTGATTGAGAATTCTTTACTAAAGCTCATAAGTGTTGGACTAGAGTAGAGATTAAGTATGCGAAGCCAGAAATTCAAAACTAGAAATGACTTACTTGATGCGTTGATCACTTTGATACCAAATAAGCTCTATCATACCCTACCCATAGCTCTATATCAGAGTTTTTGATGATGATGCACTCTAGGGTAGGCTTATAAAAGACCTGTCTGAGTACCTAAATTGATGAACTAATGACTGAATTTGCAGACAACGCGAACTGTTTCTGACTCGTCAGGTCGAAACTCTGCCCGCGACGAGCATTCGAGGCAAGTGCCAGGTCTTTCTGCTCAGTGAAGTCGAGCCGCCTGAAGCATATCAGGGAGAGGTGAGATATTCCAATTACTTGGGAATTGTTGATGTTGATAATGTTATTCTTTCTATTCAAGTAATTGAAAATCTGTAATCAATATTTCTTATAGAAATCAAGAATTCGAATTCTGATTTGTCTTTCGCTGCAAATAGATTCCTATCTGAACAAACCTCTCAAATAAGATTTCACTTATTTTCTTTGCCTCCTTTATTTACAGACGGCTGTACTTATTAAATAAGATGGAGACTTAGAAATGTAGAACAACGTAGTAAAAAGACTGTTTGTCTCTATCATCCGTATGTAAATATAGTGGATCTTTCTTCTAATTTTCTAAGGGAATTTCTCAGGCGTGTTTTCTTCAATTCAAAGCTTAGAAGAATCACAATAATTCCAAAAATTTATAAATCAATCTTGCTAATACAATACTGCGATTTCAGGACGTGTTCTTCTACTCGCTTGTCTACGATTCTACTCAGCTCTCTCTGCTCGCAGACAAAGGAGCCATTCGAGTTGGAAAGAAGCATCAGGCAGTTATTCCTGATTTGGTCACTGAGGAGGGGGACAAGAAGATGGAGGTGGATGAGGATGATGAGGACATGAAGGAGAATGGGTAGGCAATTCATTTTTATAATTTCCTTCTGTTAACTGTTTTTATGTTTAGTTTAGGGAAAAATAGTTTGAATTGATTCTTTCAAAATCGAATTCATAGATGATTGGATGATTTTCAGCAATTTGATGATTGACGAAGAGGCAGAGGAGAATGGTCCAGCTGCGAAGAAGCGTCGCAACGACGGAGTGCAATTGACCGAGCGAGAGACTCTCATCTATCATCCCTATCACTCCCTCTCTGAGAGGGACATCGATCAATTCCTCATCATGGCCAGGTAGTTATGACTGAAAGATTTTTTTTAAAATGGCTTTTCTACTGCAGAGCTGTGGGAACATTTGCCCGCGCCCTAGACCAGTCGTCCTCGACCAAACTGCCCTCTCTCCACATGACTGCCGCCTATGCAAGCAGGGATGTCACACTCTTCCATGCAATGGCTCTGCTCCATCAAGCCAATTACGATATCGGAAAGGTGAAATTTATGTCACTTTATCCTAGACAGTGCAAATTAAATGCAATGGTAAACAGTTTTACTCATTTATGAAGAGTTTGTTATTTACATTACACAGTTGTTGTTTTCAAAAGAGACGTTTTGAAGCTGAAAGGCCATGACTTCATAGGAGGAGACTTTGAGCAAAAACATGTTACTGAAACACACATTTCCGTTTCTCATATCTATGCAAATTTCTTTCCAGGCAGTGAAATATCTCGTTCCTCCAGCGAACAAAACTCAGTACCCCCTGGAAGTCGACCAAGCCACCAACCACAACACGATCAGTCTGGGAGGGCCGCTGCTCTGCAGGTATTTCTTATATTATTATTATTATTATTTTTTAAATTCAATTTATCCTTGCTCTGCAGAGATCAGATGGAGGAGTGGAGTGCGCCCGAGGCGAATCTCTTCGAGGAGGCCATGGAGAAACTAGGAAAGGACTTCAACGATGTCCACGCTGATTATGTACGACTTTTGTGAAAATTGAAATAATCTCTTTCATTTTTCAGCTGCCTTGGAAATCAATGCGCGACATCATCGAGTACTACTATATGTGGAAGGTTATATAACTTTTATTGCGAAAAAAGAAATATAATTTCCGAAAATTCAGGCCTCAAATCGATATGCCGAAATGAAAAAGAAGAAGGCGGCAGACAGGGAGAACAAATTGAAACAGGTATTTTTCCTGGTTTTTTTAAAAATTAATTTACATTTTCTCATTTTACAGGTATACATTCCGAACTTCAACAACAAACCAACTCCAAATCTGGTTGGTCAACACAACACTGGAACCACTCTGCAGAAGGGCTCAAGTCCGTGTGAAAGTTGCAAGGTATGTCGATTTTGGGGAAGAACGAAAACTTGAATGGATAATTTAGTGCACTGAAGCATTGAATTGGTACGCGTGGGGTCCGGCCTCGCAGCAGCTGAGACTCTGCCAGGACTGCTGGGTCTACTGGAAGAAGTACGGCGGACTTAAGGTCAAGCATCAGTATGGTAAGACTGTGATCTTTGACATTGTTTATTTTAAAAGAAAAGTGAAGGAATTCGTGAAACTTGGACTTTTTAAATGTTGGAAAATTATTTTTCTTTCAAATGGAAGGAAGTATACTTCTCTAGCCTCCTTCTTTCTATCTTTCACTAAATAAAAAGAAGTGTGCAAGCCCTTTTATCTGAGAGGAAGACTTCTTATTTCTTCTCTGCTAAAAATGGTGAAATTACAAACTTTCTCTATTACTATTTCAGACCGCTATGATTTGGAAGCGAAGGAGAACAATGACGACCAGGAAGACAACAAGGCGGTTGCCATGTCCGGACACGGCCTGCTCTCTGCAATCAGCAAGCAAACTCAATCGGTCTGATCTTTTCTTTCTGATATCATTCATTTCTATTTTTCAGAATCAGCACCAGCAAATCGTTGCTAAACTGGCTCAGCTCCACGCATCGCAACTGCAGCAATTCGCACAGAAGGCTGCCTCTGGAAACAGTGCAGGAATGCCTTCGCAAATCAGAAACAAATCGGTCCAGGTTAGAATTCTGAAAATTACAGAAGAAAAGTAAAAGTACGAAATTTCATTCTTACGAAAACTTGTGAATGAATCTCAATTTTCTCTATTGGAGTTTTATCAGCCTGTACATTATATCTTCTATATAATATAGTTGAAGTAGAATGATAGAAAAAATTTCTTTTCGTAATACAGCAGATTTGATCGATTGACCATTTTTCTCTCTTAGGATAAAGCTTACAATAAGTCATTTGATATCTTTAAATAGTGAAATTAATATGCCATGAAAATCCACAATTCCAGGGCAAAGTGGTGAACATTTCGTTCAACGCGACTGTGTGGTGGCGTCTGATGCGCAAAGTCGTCCTCAACGTCGCCTATTTTCCATCCAAAATGGCACGGAAACCACTCAAAGAGATCGACGTCGCTGAAATGTTCAATGCATGTAAGTTTTTTTCAATTTAATTTTGAAGTTATTGACAGTTGATAAACTTGAAAATATTGGAAGTGGACTCTGAATTGCAAAGTTAGTAGGCAAAGTGAAAATGACCAACACCAATATTTATCGAGAATAAGAAGAAAAAAGCGTGACCTAGTAAAGAAAGGAATTGATATAACGCAAATTGAGCATTTAGATATTTTTCTTACGATTTTTATTCACTTTGGTCTTTCAATATTTTGGTGTGAATTTTATTTTTGATGGAGTTTTAAAATATAGGCACTGTTTAAACTTATCGAATCTCTATTTCAGTCCAAAACGCGTCTCTGGAAACCAAACTAAATGCAGCCCGAGCTTTGTGGTCGAGCAAATGCACTCCTGAGTTCCAGGTTGCAATCAAAAGAATGCATGATGTAAGTATCCTTTATTTTCTTTATAGAACTTTCGAGAGTCAAAATTTTGTTCTATTCGAAAGGTTGCACGTTTTTGAAAGGGCGACAATAGGGTACAACATATTATTAGAGGGTGCAAACTTTCAACGAAGCCATTTTTATATCAAAGTAAAATTAAATCATATGCTGATCGTAATTTCGAACTTTCCTGTTCTGACCGGTCAATAATTGAATATTTTTAGGCCCTAGCAGCCGGTCACCGTCCATCCTACACATCTCTCCAATCCCAGCAGCAGCCGAATCAACACGCCAACGGTACTAAGGTCAGTCCTTTCCTTCATTAGTCAGTCATTTCTGCTCCTTTTCCTATCTGCTCGTCGTCTCCTTCCCTTTGCATGGCAGCACAGCACACATACATGCAACTGCATTCAAGCAAGAGAGATGCAAACCAATTGAGATTCCTTTGTATTCACAAAGTCGAAATTTCTCATTTTCTAAATAATGATCAAACAAGAAATGTTCAAATTTCAGTACAGAGTACAGGATTTGAATGTTTGTATATTTCGTTTTATCAAACATTGCCAGCTTGAATACCCTACTTCTGACTCTACTCAATCGTGTATTGAGTTATTTAAAGCAGAAAAATATTTGGATGACATATTGGTTTTGTCCAATGTTTTGAGTTGTTTTAACCCTCAGCATTTGGCAAAATAATTTTATTATTTATAGTTTTGGGAATCGGGTACATGATGGCAGTCCCCTACTATTTAGTTATTCAAGATTTTTGATTCCTTATCTCTGCACAGCAAATGCCGCATGAAGAGAATAAAATCGGTGATGATGCAAGAAGTAATGAAATTCAGCGATTGAAAGGAAATATTGAATTGGCGAAGAAGAGAAGATAGGCAACGCGTCAGAGGCGGCTCTTATCTCATTATCTTTACCGGGAAAAATGACAGTCATTGAGAGTGTCTCTTGCAGAGTCAACTGGCTATGTTTGGCCTGTCCGATCAGTCATCGTCTCATCACAAACCCAGACAGATCCCTGCAGATTCTCTGCTAGTCCCTGTTCCAGCCCCCTCTTCCCAACAACCGCCTGCTCTCGCCTCCTCTTCCTCTACTCGTCCCTCCCCTACAGTCTCCATCGCCGAGTCTCAGCCTCGTTGCGATTCCCGATTCTATTCGCGCGGCGACCGTACCATCTTCATCGCTGGTCCAGTGTTCAAGTCAGCATTTCCATTTGCATTCTGTCGTGCCTTCGTCGTCGTCGTCGTGCATTTGAACTGTGCTGCACTACTCTCTGCCTCACTTTCACTCCTAACCTTCCTTTCCGCTTACTAATCGATACACACGAAAACACTCTGCGTTGATTGATGTGCACTGTCTGAAATCAGGATGAAACCTGAGGTTTTGTTAATTTTCGCTATTTTGGTTATCATTTCACTCGGTTGCTTTGGTCGTGGTAATCGATTGTGTTGTGTTGTTGTGTTTCCCTGCTCGAATTCACTTCATTCCTCTCGTTTCAGACGTAATCGTCAGTCCCTTCTGCATCGCAACAAGTCGCTCCGTCGGCTGCGTCGCATTCCCTTCTCTCGTCAGATCGACGTCCGCAGTGCCCTGGCCACTTTGTCACCCTTGTTCCATCCAAATTCATTATCTCAACTTATGTCCTAAATTTACTCATAATTTATTTATTCATTCATTCATTCATTACAATCCATTTCGACAACTATCATTCGTAGTTTTAGAGCAAAGCTAATGTGAGAAGAAAAATCAATTGAAAGGATCTTCTTCTTGAATATTGCAATAATCAGTACTCAATTCAATCATACACAAATTTCTTCTAATTTAATTTTTGATGATTTTCTGCAGAATTGTCTGATCTCTTTTCTCCAGTTTTCTAGCAAGTGTAATATGAAATTGTAAATTTGTAAAAATTTTACCATCAACTAAGAAACAATAGAATTGAAAACATCACTCATCATCAACATTTACTTATTTCACACATCTTCTGGTTTCTCATTCGTTCGATTAAATTATTACGTGGATTATTTTCATAACTTATCTTCTTCACATACACAAGTATCCGTATGTTTATTTTAATCTTATGGTTCTTAAGTGCTGTTTTAATTATTCCAATCTAAACTTCAATTTGAAAGTTAATTCAATCGTTATGTCAAAATCATCGTTCTCTTTTTGGTTTGTGTGCAGATTGTTGGATGACAAGTATTCAAACGTTGTTTGATTTGCAATTTGTATGGTTAACAGGAATAAATATTTATTTCGGGAACCTGTGTCAGATATCAAAGGTGGCTAATGTTTTAGCTAAGATCAATAGGTGCTCTTCTCGTTCTGAACCGTCTCCAACTCCGAGCTAATGGGCTTACAAACGGATTCTTCGACATCAGACGTCGTTGTGCTGGGCTGAAACTTTTTAATGATTGTAAGTTAACAAGCGATGAATGGGTGGATAGATAGTTTCGAAAGAAATGGAGACGATTTGCCGACGATATAGTAACTTCCATAAAATATTTGCATTTTAGCAAGATATTTTTTCAAAGGCAATCGTATTCAAATATTAAAGTCAGAATTCGGAATTAGTGATTTTCAATTCTGCCTTCGAAAATTGCGTTTTTAATTTTGATTCCAGTTGAAAAATAATTTAGTTTGTTGGTTGAAATATTTTCCCCTTTCACACAAATTTGAATAATCTTTCCCCCTCTCGTCTCATTTTCGATCTTCATGCGTTATTATTTGATTGCCTCGTCTGCTTCCGTCAAATAAAAGCACTACAGCAGCTACTACCGTCTTTGCACTGGTCAGTTTGAAAGACAATTAAGAAAGTGTCAGAGTCGCAAGCCAATGAAAGGATAGAAACAAATGAGAGCTGAGTTTGAGTAGTGAAGATCGGGCAAAGTTCTATATTCCCTATCGTACAGCCCCTGCAAAAGCCTTGAGGGAATCGGGGTCAAAATACAAGTAACAAGGAGATTTCAAATAAAAAATGTTGAAAACACAACATTTTGATTCTAAATTTTCAAAATACTGAACTCTGTATCCCCATAAACCAAATAACAATTAACTTACTCTGCCAACAATTTCAGAAGAACATCAGGCTTTTTCTTCATTAAATATTCATAGTAATTCAAAGCGTCGTTTTTATTCGAAGATGATGACTGTAGTGAAATAGTAAATAATACAAGCAAGAGAACAATTGACAGCCACATAACTACCTGTAATTTAACTAAGTATAATGGATAATCAAGCGTTATCTATAAGTAAGATAAAAATTCGCAAAGATGAAGCGTTTATTATGAACACTTTTGATACAAAGAGTTTAGATCACGGACGAATTTTCAATAACCAAAGCATCAGTTGTCAAAACATCTCTGTCTAATATAATATTTCGAAAATTGGTACCTATATAAACTCGGGGTCTACATCAAGTAACAAAAGACCTATAATTATCGGCATGTTAGTGGGTTAAAACCCTCATTATCAAAACTACTGATCGTTTTCTTCGTTTTTCAGGGATAAGATCACAAGTTATTTGCAAAATTTATTTATGAAAATAACAAGTAAATATCGAAAACATGAAAGATGAGAAATTAAACGCATACGAATTACTACTTTATCAAAAATCTTTAGTTGAAAATGAAAATGCTATGGAAAATTTCAAAGTTCATCGAAAAACAGCAGCTGAGAATATTTCATTTGTCAAGGTTCATTAAAATGTTTATTTAAATTTCATAGAAGCAATTCAATTATTATTAAAGCTTGAAGTTAAAATCTGACGATATTTTGAAATAAGAAATTGCTGATTTTAACTAGTAGTAATAGTTTGCACGAAAAACAAATTTCCCCATAATAGAATGCACTAAATTTGCTAAAATTAAATTGTGCATAGTTGATATTTGAACAAATTAACGCCCTTTTTATGAAGGACTATCATTTATTATTTATGCACTTTGTCAAATGAAACATGAGAAAAAATACTGAAAGAGATCAGTGAAATTTGAACACTATTTTAGTCATAGTGAGTGGGAAAAACTATCAGGAAACAAATACACGAATACACATAATAAATGATAGAAATAACTGGAAATGTTTGAATGAATTTGAATTACTGTTGAGAAGAATATAAGATAGATCACTTGCAAATAGATGAAGCACCGATAAAATAATATGGAAGAGAAGGCTCTAAATAAGTACGAAATAAAATTGCACCGGCTATAATTGACGAGCAAAGAATGCCTTATGCATGTAGTGGTAAAATATCAGTCGATCACAGAATATGACAGCACAAATAACGAAGAAGAGCTTTGTTTGGGATATTGATGTGGAGAGAACCAATTCAGCGATAAATTTGGTACGCAGATTTGATCGACTGGAT